>JASXTE010000016.1:16652500-16960000 GCA_030280995.1 Hemileia vastatrix
GGGGGACAAAACAGAGCCATAACCTCTCCAATTTTCAGAAATGATAGGCATCAGTTTTGATTTATAGTCTTGATCCACTGAAGCAAGTGCTCTTTCAGAAACTACACTTCCTCCAGCTCTAGAATCCAGAACAACTTCAATGCTGGTTCCATTAATTAAGACTGGTGCCTTGAGAGGGGCAATAACGATTGAGTTATCCTCAATGCTCTTTATGATCTCAGCTTCTTCAATTGTAGATAAAGCATTATTATAAATATCAATAGTATTTAAATAATGAATATCCTCTTCCAGCATCAAGATTTCCTGTTGAGATTCATATGAAATATTGCTGGCACAATCACTTGACGTATCATCCAGTGCTACTGTGTCATCAGCATGCTCCTCTGTTTGTTCTACAAGATTTATATTCTTGTCACAAACATGGCCTTTCTTCCAAGGCTTGTTGCACTTGAAGCAAGTGTTTGTTGCATACTTTTTTGGTGAAACAGGGGCAGAAGGTTTACCAACCTTTTCCAGAGGTTTCTGTTGGTAAGTGGTGGGTTTCTCCAAAGGGGTCCTAGGAATGAATATTCTGGCATCATACTTGTTGTTTATAAGGATCTCATTGCAAGTATTAATGAAAGAAGAGGGTTCTCTGGAGAACTCAGTCCTAGCCACTATCAAGTCTCTCAGAGACATTGGTAATTTATAAAGGATCCTGTCCTTCCATAACTCAAACTCCATATTTGGGTCCATTGCCCTTAAGATTTTTACAAGTTTCATTAAAAACTCAATAGGTTTATTAGTAGAAGAGCTATATCTAGTTTCCTGATACTGCCTTTGTTGAGCCATTCTGAACTTGGAGCCACCAAGTTGTGCTTTAATCAATTTCTTCCAATCCTTCCATGAGAAGTCATTCCCATCCAGGAGAACAGATTCATACCACATTAGGGCAAAATTAGTAAACAAAGAAATTAACTTGGACACAATTTCCTCATCAGGGAGTTTGTAAGAATTTTTTAAGTTATCAATTCTGCAAATAAATTGTTGCCAATCAGAGGAAGAATCACAATCAAATGTTGTGTACTGGTCAAGTTTTGGTCAATTCTTTTGATTTGAAGGAGTCTCCTTAGTACAAGCTTGTTTCTGAGTAAGGAGCAGCTGTAACTTCTCTAGTTGGGCAGTAATCTTATTGTTTAATCCCTCTTTTAAAGGTCCTGGTGCATCATCAGTTTTTGATGGAAACTCAGTGGTATCAACAGGTATTTCTGGAGCTATTTTTACTTTAGATGAACTAGCCACAGGTAATATTTGAGCATCCTGCACTATATGTTCCTTCACAGAAATGTCAGAATATTTCTGGTAATTCAACAATGAGTTCAATTTTTCTTAAATGTTTGTTTGTCTTGTTTTCATTCTTGGAAGACTAGATAAACTCTCATTGATAGTTGCAAAAGATAACTGATTTTTATTTTGAAAAGATGAATAATGGTCATTCAATCTCTTCAGATTTATCTTATCTATCTCCAGTTCCTGACAACAGATAGATACAGTGTCTTTTAATTTGGACACATCATTTTTGATATTTTGCCACAAAGCAACCTTCTTTTCATGAGTTGCCTTATAATTAAACAAATCATCAGAGACTTTCTGCAATTCATTCCTTAAGAATTGATACCCTTGCTCAGTTAATAAACCATTAAACTTCTGAGTTAATTGCATATTGTTCATAATATGATTCTGTTTTGCAATAATATCTCTCAAGTACTCATCATTAATCTTTCCTACATCTGGAGTGTTTCTCAATAAGGAAACTTAGTAACTTTCCAGACTCTCATAGAACTCAGGGTCAAGAGTTTCATCAATTACAGCCATATCAAGGTTAATCATTGAGGTAGAAATTAAAAGTAATGGATTAGATACATGAGTTATTTGTCTACTTCTCTCAGCCTCTACTGGTCTCAAGGTTTCTTCTTCCCTCTCAGATTTACCTGAAGGAACAGAATCAGCTACAAGAAACGGCACTTGAGAATCAATAGAGGGGCGTACCAGGGTTTGCTGGGTATGACCATATTGGGTTTTCTTCTTCTTTTGCCTCCTTGATAGGGGTGAGGAGGTGTGGGGTTGACCTGGTTGGGTCTTGACGGACCTGCCTGAGGTAACTGATGCTGGTTTTGAGACAGGTTGTCCCACTGAGTGTTTAACCAGTCCCACTGCCACTTGGACACTTCCACCTTCTCTTGGGACTGGGGAGCCAATTGTTTTTGATCCCTGGGGGGAAGAGGTTTCTTCTTCTCTTGAAGAAAGGTATCTATCTTTCTCACCTTTTCTTCCATAGCATCTACCCTTGCCTTTAGTCTCAAGTTTTCTGTCCTTAGCTCCTTTATGTGAGTTGACAGATTCTTTACCTGTTGGGGCAATGGCATCTTTTTTATTCTGAAGCCTTTTGGAAGTTCTTCTGGTGGGTTTATCACAGGCTTCTGATCCTGAGTTGTGTCTACTAGGATTTCCACTTCTTCCATCTCTACATCCTGTTTGGGGCAAGGATTTATTAATCTGAGGAATTCTTCTTGTTAAAGGAGAACTTACAGAAGTAGGCTCATCATAATCAATCAAGTCTAGTTCCTCTTCACGTGCAGCAGAACCACTTTGGTCAGTCATTTTAAGATTTAACTGAAATGAAGAAAAGAGACAATAAGATGAATTAGTCTTTAATTTTAATTTTTATTTAACAAAAATAAAATATAAATTAAAAAAATCTTTTTAGGATAAAAATCAACTAAATAAAATTAATTTATTAATTCAAAAATAATTTAAAACCAGGATTATAATATAATCAACTGAAGAGATAAATTAAAAAATTTTATTAAAAATTTTAATTAATTATTTTCAGGATTTAAATCAACTAATTTATTACCAGGACTTAATGTCAACTGAAGTAATTAAATATGAATTTTTATTAATTAAAAAAAACTTTTATTGAACTGATCACTTAACTACCAGGACTTAATTTCAACTGAAGTAATTAAATATCAATTTTTATTAATTAAAAAAAAATTTATTGTCAGGACAATTTGTCAACTGGAACAAATAAAATTTAAATTAATCAGGACAAAATGTCAACTGAAAATTATAATAATTAATATTGAAATATAATTGTTTATTACTTCTGGGACTAAGAACACTATTGCTCTATTATTGTCAACCAGGAAAAAAAAATATAATAATAAAATTAAATCCAAATTACCAGACACCTCCCCCTGTAAAATGAGCAAATTAATGCCACTTACAGAGTGCTGAGTAAAAGGAAATATGTAGCAAATGAAGAGTGCAAAGTAACCCACAAATAGTAATATCAATAATTACCACAATATATATGACTTTTAGTCAGTATATGAACCTAATTTTTGGAGCGCGGTTCGATTCCCGTTTGCAGCAAAAATATTTTTTCACGTGATGTATGACGTTCATCGTTTTTGTCGCTCTCTCCTCCTTACAGGTACTCGAATGCCGATGGTCCCTTCGATGTACGCCTCAAATAATTTTGCGCCGTCAATACTTTGGAAAGGCTCCCAATTGTCAAGGGGTCCTTTTGGTCTAGAAGCTTGGTTTGAGGTTTTCACGAGGTTTTTAAGGGATGAAATGGACTCTCAACAAAATAGTACGTATTTTTTAATCAAAATGATTGTTTTACTCAAATATAAGAGGTAGAATTTAAATATTAATATAGATTATAGATTAGAATTACGCTGTTGTAAGTACTAATGTTATAAAATATAGAAATAAGTGTTATATTGTAAAATATAGTAATAAAAGTAAGTAATGAAGGAATGTCTTGAAAGCACAAAGTAAGAGGCCTTTTATAGGCAAAACATGAGGGAATAAAATATAAGGAATTTACACCATCTACTGTAAGAGTGTGAGAAAAAGGATAACAAAAAAAAGGAGTACATATATGACATAAGAAATAAATAAACTGGTACGTCAACAAGGGCATCAAATTTATTAGCAATAAAGTTTGAGTTCCTTGGACTGTCACAATTAATTATATTACTTTCACAGGATTCCAGATCTCTCACTGAGGTAATATAATTGTTTTAAAGTTTTTTTATTATAATTTTATTATTAAATTTTATTCCCATTGACTTATACTATTGAGCATGGTGTTAGGGAGTAAAATTGTAGGGGACATTTTATTTACACTAATTATTTATACTAAATATTGTACTTAACTAGTTAATTGTAAGTAATACTTAAGTAGATAATTAATTATTAGTAAGAAGAAGGGGCATGGCTTCAACTCAGTAAAATAATCAATTATTTTACCGGTTAAGTCTAGTAGCCTGGCTGACAAATAAAATCATAAAGGTAAAAGTTACCTACCCACTTTGAAATTCTTGAGTTATCCACCTTTCAACACCATTGGAACGCCGTTAAAACCTTCTAGACCAAGAGGAACCCTTGACACATTCCCTCTTCCCACGTCCCCCCATCCTGTATGTAAAATAGACATATCATATAACCTAACCCAACCTACATCAAACAAAAAAATTAAAATACTAAAAAACTAAAAAATTTAAAAAAATTTAAAAAAATTTAAAAAAATTATAAAAAATTATAAATAAAATTATAAAAAATAAAAAATAAAATAAAATGCAACAATAAAAAATTTTAAAAAACGATTAAAAATATTTAAAAAATTAAAATTAAATATGCAACAACAAACTCACTCACCCACCCCCTCACTCAATCACTCACTCACACACCTAATCTTCAAATATCTCCCATTCTCATGAAAACACTACCACCACCACTACCACTACCACTACCACCACCACATCCATTCCCCTTCACCCCACTGGCACTACATCCACATTCACCCCCCCTCACCAATTGGATCTCTGTCAAAATGTTCAGGAATCTTGTTAATCAGTAGATGTTGTGAGAGAATGAAACCACCTTTTTTATGTATTACTTTAACCCCAACAATGTTTTTTAATTCTTCCCCCCATTTTATTGTAACCAATTCTGACAGCTGTTTCTGAAAAAATTTTAATATCTCCTTGCTGTAACCTGTTATCACTGTGGTACACATCTTGCAGTAATGCAGAAATGTTGCAGCTTGCAGCCAGCACAACAAAGGGGTTGTTAAGTAGGTTGGCTACATGAGTGCAACAAAGGTATGTGATAGCACAGAAAAGGTAGACTCTCCACACGCAGTTTTTCTTTGTGTATTATGGAATTATAAGCCACGGAAATAAAAATTTTAGGGTAAGTACATAATGGGCTAAAGGACAAGGAAATATGATATGTACTTGCAAAAAGTCATGGGCAGCGCTAGATGTATGATATGGACTTATGAGGCAGCAATAGAGGTGTCATGGAAATTTACGCTTAAGTTAGCAGAAATGCTTTCAGGAGAAGCTGTTCCTGCCCATGAAGATGAAAAATGTGTTAGAAAAATAAGTAGAAGTGCTAGAAAGACAAAAGTCTTTACAATTAGCACTCACAAAAAGGATAAGAAAGATAGGAATTGAGATAGGAAAGTCATTTTCTGAAGCGCAAAGGGTTTAACAATTAGTGGATACTTGTGTCACCAGCATGGGTCATTGCAATAGGTATGAAAGGTGGTGCAGTACCTATTATTTAGTGAGGGATCTTAAGAAGTGTAGGTTTCAGGTGCTATTGGTGCCAAAACCCATGCTAATAAATGTACTTAGATCTTTGAGATATTTAGATAACATTTGATATACTTGTATTAGGGGGTGTCAGTTCTGGCAAATCCGCACTTAAATTAAGTGCGGATTTCAAACCAAATCAGCACTTACAAATCAGCACTTAAATTTTGCAAAAAAGTCACTTATTTCAAAAAAGGGTGTCAGTTATGACCTCAAATCAGCACTTTTTTCCCGTTTTTTTTCACAACCACATTTTGGCCACAAAACATCCCTTCCTTTCTTACCCCATCCCTGTCACATGTGACACACTGACCTTCCTCGCTACCTACCCATCAATCCTCGGCACACACCCCTTCCTGACATTTTCAATATTTTGACCAGGCATGTTTACATTCTTTTTTACTTATTTCTTCTACTTTTTAATCTTTTTTCTTGTTATGTGCCAGTTTCATAATGCCTCCCAGACATTCCAAATCTCAAAAGGTAACTCAAAAATCTGCTTCGTCACAAAAGTCTCCTCGTAAAGCAAGGATTACATATAAAAAAAATCAGTGACTTTTTCTATTACTTACAACTGTTTTTACAGAATTGAAAACTATGTTTCAGCTAATATTTTATGGAAGTGAGCTCTGTTCTTCGCCCGAAGAACAGAGTTCATCCTCCTATTTTCACACTCTGTTTGCACCAATCTCCATCCCTTTCAATTCTATAAACACATGCTTGTCTTCCCTCCCCATGCCTTTCGCTATCCTCCCAGCCCCATTGTATGCCATCCTCTTTTAAAGGTAACTCAAAAATCTGCTTCATCACAAAAGTCTCCTCGTAAAGCAAGGATTACATATAAAAAAAATCAGTGACTTTTTCTATTACTTACAACTGTTTTTACAGAATTGAAAACTATGTTTCAGCTAATATTTTATGGAAGTGAACTCTGTTCTTCGCCCGAAGAACAGAGTTCATCCTCCTATTTTCACACTCTGTTTGCACCAATCTCCATCCCTTTCAATTCTATCAACACATGCTTGTCTTCCCTCCCCATGCCTTTCGCTATCCTCCCAGCCCCATTGTATGCCATCCTCTTTTAAAGGTAACTCAAAAATCTGCTTCGTCACAAAAGTCTCCTCGTAAAGCAAGGATTACATATAAAAAAAATCAGTGACTTTTTCTATTACTTACAACTGTTTTTACAGAATTGAAAACTATGTTTCAGCTAATATTTTATGGAAGTGAACTCTGTTCTTCGCCCGAAGAACAGAGTTCATCCTCCTATTTTCACACTCTGTTTGCACCAATCTCCATCCCTTTCAATTCTATCAACACATGCTTGTCTTCCCTCCCCATGCCTTTCGCTATCCTCCCAGCCCCATTGTATGCCATCCTCTTTTAAAGGTAACTCAAAAATCTGCTTCATCACAAAAGTCTCCTCGTAAAGCAAGGATTACATATAAAAAAAATCAGTGACTTTTTCTATTACTTACAACTGTTTTTACAGAATTGAAAACTATGTTTCAGCTAATATTTTATGGAAGTGAACTCTGTTCTTCGCCCGAAGAACAGAGTTCATCCTCCTATTTTCACACTCTGTTTGCACCAATCTCCATCCCTTTCAATTCTATCAACACATGCTTGTCTTCCCTCCCCATGCCTTTCGCTATCCTCCCAGCCCCATTGTATGCCATCCTCTTTTAAAGGTAACTCAAAAATCTGCTTCGTCACAAAAGTCTCCTCGTAAAGCAAGGATTACATATAAAAAAAATCAGTGACTTTTTCTATTACTTACAACTGTTTTTACAGAATTGAAAACTATGTTTCAGCTAATATTTTATGGAAGTGAACTCTGTTCTTTGCCCGAAGAACAGAGTTCATCCTCCTATTTTCACACTCTGTTTGCACCAATCTCCATCCCTTTCAATTCTATCAACACATGCTTGTCTTCCCTCCCCATGCCTTTCGCTATCCTCCCAGCCCCATTGTATGCCATCCTCTTTTGATCCCCATTTCACCCCTCTCAACCTCTCCCAGACCCTTTTCTTCATTTAAAATGCCTCGGAACCCTTAAACTTCCCTTCCAACTCTTTCCCAACCTTTGAGTGACTGAAAAAATATGCGTTTGCTGAAAATATGCGATTTCATGTTGAGTTGATGAAAGAAAACACAGAGAGAAAAAAAAATAAGACTTTAACAGCAAATTCAAAAACCAAAAAAATATGCAAAAAAATTTACCATTCTCAGTGAATAATACATGCAAATTGATAATTTGAAGAGAAAGAGAAAAAAATTAAAATTGCGTTGAAAAATGTTGGAGTGTTATTGGAAGGATTTTCGCCCTTATACTAGTTGATTGAGAAATAGAAGTGTTGGATATAGTCGGAGGTGAATCAACTTGTTCATCTTCATACAGCTCTAACCATTGATCTTTGAGGTCAGCAAGTAGGTTATGAAGTATAGTGCAACACAGAATCCAGTTGATCACCGCCTCCATTTCAGATTTATTTCTAAGAGGACTTCTTAATTCCCTTAAACTAGAAAAACGGCCTTTCAAGATTCCAATAGAATGTTCAATACGGACTCTTGACTTTGCCAAATGATTGTTGAATTTGGCATTTTGACTGTCTTCTGAAGCTGCTCCCCGAAAAGCAGGAAGTACATACTTTCCATTCACATAAGCAGAATCTGCAAGAAGATACTGATTTTCATCAAAGAATTTTTCAGGTTCATTTGAAATATGCATTCTTTGGAAGACGTAGGAGTCATGACATGAGCCAGGATAGCCAGCGAAGAATGATATAAATTTTTTGTTTACGTCACATATAAGCTGAACGTTAATTGAATATCTATAAAGAAGATATATTTGTTTGTGTTAGTTTCAAGGAGGATGAAAGGAGTTAAAAATAATCTACCTCTTTTTACGGTCAAAGTGATTGTTTCCACCTTGACCAGGTTTCTGGCTCAAAGGAATAGTAGTACCATCAACAAAACCAATACATCCTGGAAAGCCCTCTGCTTGCATAACCTGAGATGATTCAAGTCGCTCTTCTTTTGTTGGCCAGGTGAGAAGTTGAGATTCCAAGGAGTTGATGGCAGTGATACATCGTTTGGTATAAGTGTTAACTGAACCATACCCTAAATCAAAGACATTTTCTAAACGTTTCAAAGCGGCTCCATTACCATTTGAACCCAAACGACATAGTGTGATGGCCAATTGAATTGAAGGATGTCGTTGTTCTTTTTGAGAATTATTGTGAAATATGGGATGATCCTGAATAAGCTCAAGCAATTTAAGGAAACATTCCTGAGAAGTCCTGAACAGCTGTCTAAAACTGGGTGTAGATAGGCTAAGAAGTGTTTGGATGGTGTACTTGGGGGTATGAAGTACTTGAGGCTTTCTGGGAAGAAGGTAACGTTTCCTGGCCATTTTTGATAAAACGACAAAATCTTCTTCTAGATCAGAATCGGAATCAGAGTCCAAGAGCAGTTCAAGCGCCATGAAAGTCTTTGCTTTATGTAATTTATCACGATTTGAAAGTGAGGAAGGCATGACTCTTATATGATCTGATATGAAGATGTAAGTGATGTACGATGTTTTGAGTTATGAAGTGTTATGCTGCGGAGTGCTGCGTATGAATGGGATGATGCTGACAAATCAGTGAAATGGGACTTGATGGTGAAATCAGCACTTTTGGTTGAGAAAGTGCGGATTTGAGTGAAATAAGTGACTTATTTCATTTTGAAATCCACCAGTATTGGGGCTAGTGTGTTTTGGAAATCCGCACTTATTTAAGTGCGGATTTGGTCAAATTTAAGTGCGGATTTGTAAGTGCGGATTTGCCAGAACTGACACCCCCTATTAGTGCTGAACTTGTGTAGGAAAACCTGTAGGCAAGGAAACATAGGAAAGAGGCACTGAACATACAAATGTATATAAGTAATCACTTGTAAATAGAAGAGGTGTGTGGGTGCATGTAAGTTAGTAATTAATAGATAAAAAGATATATTTTATTATTTGTACATACTGGGTGTGCATACCAGAAGTAGCGCTGTAGAGTTATTTTATTGCTACAGTAATGATAGTATTATATAGAGTGCTTCAAGAGGGAGTGACTGAGAATACTAGTGCTTACCGAGAATAGATATAGCCACTAGTTTGATTGCTAATATTAGAATATATCTATATTTTATTCCTTTTATTATTATTAACCGTCATTCTACTTCCACCACCACACCCAGAATAAATAACCCGACTTAAAATACGTGCTTTCACTGTCTTTAAATATTAGAGTGGCAGGCACTTCTTTTTAAAGCTATATTTAGGAAGGAGAACAACCCCATCTTGGAATTGTGCCTAAAACTTAGTATTAGAGAACTATTTCTTGTCTACAATTGTTGTCCCAACAGTGGTAGCAATATTGTAAGTACAGTTATTATCTTCTTGTTGTTTTTTAGGGTTTTTTCAAAAGGGGTGTAATCAAGCTGGCGCTTCAGTGGAATAGTCATAGGGTCTACAACAAGTGTATTAAGAGCCATTATCAGAGGATAGAGAAGGGCTGTATTAAAAAAGTTATATAGTCAATATAAGATTTTAGTGCTTATGTGTTTTTGTTTATAATTATAGTAGTTAAAAAAGGTAGAATGGATCCTACAGCTACTACATCTTAAGTCACTCAGGAGAGGGTAACGTTTCCCAATTCTATGGCACCAATACTGCCTTGGTTTTTGACAATTATTAGGTGTAAAGATGAAAGCTTTCAATTTACTGGGATTAACACTCAAAAGTTTTTGAGGAGGTTTGAACAAGCAGCGGAAGTACATGGGGCATTGGATTATGATATGGTGCATCAAGTGTTATTTTTTGTTGCAAATGAATGTAAAGACAATCTAGAAGAGCTGGATGGTCACGAGAAATGTGACTGGATGGCGTTAAAAGCAAAAATGTTAAAAATATGACCTAAACTTACAGAAGAAACTAGGTACACAATTAAAGACTTGGATGTCTTAGTGAATAAGGAAAAGGCTAGAGGGGGTATCAGAGACCCTAAAAATTTTAAAAAATTGTGACAAGAATTTGTTCAGGTTTTGTATTATTTGGCCAGTAATGAGGACTTTAGTGATACTAGTGCCTCATTACCTTGGTTCTGTGAGGCGCTAGCACCTGAGGTCAAAGATTGGGCAAAAAGGTGCCTTGATAATGAGGTGAAACTAGCTAGAAAGAGGAATGGAGACTATAAGTATCCAGGGTTGGAGGAAGTGGAAATGGCTTTAGAAGCAGAAATGAAGCTGTGTTGGGTAGAGGGCTAAGCCTCTAGGGTTTCTTTAGAGGATGAAGAGATGATAGAGGTTTAGCCTAGCACTAGATCACCTTCTTTGGCAACAACTCCAAAAGTTAAAGTGATGTCACAGGATTCAAATTCTGTAATGGCAAGAATTGAAGTTTTGGAGAAGAGCTTGAGAAAAGCGGCTAAACCCAAGCCCCAATTTACTCCTCAACCATTGCCTTTTTATTCAATGGTATGTTATTACTGTTGTAAAGAAGGTCATACTAGGATGAGGTGTAACATGCTTCAAAAGGATAAAGAAGATAAAGTTGTTTTTGAAGAAGGTACAGCGCTGATGCTAGAGGATAGAAAAAAACTTTTCATGGATAAGGATCAAGGGATGAGAACAAATTTCATTGATCATATTAATAAAAAGTCTATGGAGGGAAATTCAAGCAAGGAAAAGGACACAAAATCAATTAATTTTGCAGTGACTTGCATGGTTTTGGATTTTAAAGTAAAAAAAGGAGCGGTTGCAGCACCACTTACTGCAGCGCACTTGGAAATGTTTGCAGCAAAGCACAAGAAAATGGCCCCACCAACTATTAGTAGGCCAAGAAGAGCTGGCGCCAAGTATGCAAATCTGGAAGATATTGAGTAATTAGCTTATATTACAAGGGAGAATACACCTGCGCCTATGTAGAATATTGAAATGGATGATGTGGAATCTGTTGGGTATTGTATGGATCATCAGTCAGGAGAGAAACCTGCAAAGATGGAGGACCCAGAGGCAGTTCAGAAAAGAGCGGTACCAGCAGAGGTAATTCCAAGAGCAAGGTGTAATACTCCAAAGAACCCACCTGGAAGAGCAAAAGCTGGTGCAAAGGCAACTCAACCTAAGTGGAGGATTCAGCGCCCAGTTCACGCTGACTTTCCTAAGGCAGCTGAGGATTTAGTTGAACAGTGTTTAAAAACTACAGTTTTGGTTCCATTAAAGGTACTGACAGCAGTAGCACCAGACATAGCAAATAGAATTGTGGATAAGTGCAGGAAGAGAAGGGTTGCTGATTGCACTGAGTTTGATGTAGGGGAAAAGTCATTTCAGCCAGTCATTTGATTTCCTAGGGCCCCACATTATGCAGGTCCCTTAAGGTATTTGAAGATTACTGTAAATGGTAAGCTGATTAGAGTGTAAGTGGATACAGGTTCAAAAATCAATGTAGTTTCAGTGGATGATGCTGTGGAGCTAGGTCTTCCTGTAAAAGATGGTGAGGGCAGTGTCACAGGAAATGGCAGAGGTAGGTTGCCTGTTATAGGTGTAGCAGAGTATGTATGAACTAGAGTTGCAGGAGCAACAAGAGATATTCATTTTTATGTTCCAATGGGTGTAGTTAAACCAGTTTTATGTATGCCATTTTTAATGAATTATTCTGCAACTATTGATTATTGTTTGAATAAAACTATTGGAATTAGGATTATGGGTTATGATGGTATTCTGGTGACAGAAGTCTTAGTAATGCCTAAAGATGGTGGCTGGTATACTAAGTACTCTGGAGCTGTGAGGTTGGAGAAAGAAAGATAGATTTATGAGGAAGTCTCAGATGATGAAATTGGGCGACCACTAGGAAGGTGCCAACATTTTCATTAGGGACTGGCATTTTAGGTGTTACTATCTCTCAAGATGAGAGGAACCCAGATAGTGACCAGTCAGTCCAACAAGAGGGGATATGTAAAGCAGTACTTCATAGTTGTCTTGATTATACTACAGTAGAATTTATTATACCTAGGCTTTTTAATTTCTTTGATTATGGATTTTGTTATACTTCTATTAAGAAGAAAAGAAAAAAACAGGATGTAGGTAAAACCTGTAGTTATATCAGGAAGGTTTTGATTTTAAGTAATGAAGGAAGCTGCAGGCGCTGTTGTGCATCAAAGTATAAACCAGTAGCGTTCAAGGTTAAACCAGTTAATGTTCCAATTCCAGATTTGAATCCTCTTTTTCAGAGGCTTGCGCTGTTTAGGAATCCTTATGATACTCCTTTAACATAGTTTCCGCCGGAATTTATGCCTACTAATAGAATCACAATGGAAAGGCTTCAGATGGTTAATTTTGGACCAGAAGATTGGTTATCTCAGGAAGAAAAGAAGTTATTGTTACATGTTATGGTTCTTAGGGAAAAGGCTATTGCATTTTCAGAAGAGGAAAGATGTTTGTTAAAAAACTCTTATGGTACACCTTATATTGTTCCAGTAATACCTCATGTGCCGTGGCAAAAGAAGGCTTTTCCAACACCAGTGGCAATAAGGGAAGAATATACAGAGCTAATAAGGGAAATATTAAGGTCTGGCTTGTACAAACAGTCAATTTCTAGTTACTCAAGTCCAGTATTTTGTGTTGTCAAGCATAATGGTAAGTTAAGGGTTGTTCATGACTTGAGAGAAATAAACAAGGTTACAGTTAAAGATGCAGGGTTACCACCAATGCCAGAGGAATTTGTGGATTCTTTTGCAGGACGTGCATGATATGGATTAGGGGATATAATGGGAGGAGACAATGAGTGGGAGTTGGATATGTTGTTGAGACCCATTACTACATATGAAACTCCATTGAAAAGCTTTAGGTTGACAAGTTTACCACAGGTGCTATGAATTCAGTGGCAGAGTATCAGGCACATAAGATGTGGATATTACAGGATGATATCCCAGAGCATGTGGGAATCTTCATTTATGATTTTGGTATAAAAGGACTGGCCAGTGATTATGATGGGGAGGCTCTAGAGGAGAACCCATACATTAGGATGTTTATATGGGAATATTCTGTTACTCTTGAAAGGGTACTATTTAGGATAGAAGAGGCTGGATTGATGGTCTCAGGGACAAAATTTTTGTGTTGCATACCAGCACTAGATATTTTTGGTCATGTTGTATGTATGAAGGGAAGAATTATTTCAGAAAAAAAAGGTGCTCACATGGCCAAGACCAAGAAATACTATGGAAGTTAGGGGTTTTTTGGGTATTTGTACCTATGTGAGGATGTTCATTTGTGATTTTGCCTTGTTTTCTTCACCATTAAGGCGCTTAACAAGAAAAGATGTTGTATGGAATTAGACAGAGGAATGTGAAGAATCATTTGAGTTGTTGAAAATAATTTTAGGAAAAGATATACTTTTGAAAAGTCTGGAGTATGAACCAGGCACTAGAAAAATTAGTCTAGAAGTGGATTCTAGTGTGTCTGCAGTAGGCACAGTTTTAATGCATGAGGATGAGGAAGGTAATGATAGACCTTTACTAAAGTGGAGTCTAGATACTCTCAATCTAAGTTGGAGTGATTTGGTGTAGCAAAAACTCTTAAGAAGCTACAATGGATGCTTTGTGGGCAACATTTTGAGTTTCAGGTTGATGCACTGTTGCTGGTGCAAATGATTAGTAGCCCCAGTTTACCAGATGCGCCCATGACTAGGTGGGTAGCGCAGATTAATTTGTTTTCTTTTAATTTAGTACACAAGCCAGGGAAGTCTTTCACTATTCCAGATTCATTATCTAGGAGGCCATTGTGTGAAGAAGATTCTGAGGTGGAAGAGTTTTAAGAAGACAAGAGGTGGATAAACAGCATAGACTATTGTTATCAAAGATTTAGGAATAAGGACATCTGTAAAGATGTCAAACTAAATGATTATGATAGGAAGGACATCTGGGACAACAGTAAACTAGCAGCATGTAATTTCCACAAAGACATTAGATTAAATATGTGCAAGAAGGATGTTTGTAGCAAGGATAATCTGCAACTGGATTTAGGGAACACTGACGTCAATGTTTCAACAAGGAGTGCACTAAACAAGACAGCGGAAGAATCAGATGATTAAGATGACTCAAGGAAAAGTCAAGATAGTAATGCACCTCCAGGAGATGGGGAGTATTCTGAAGATGATGCATCTACTGATGGGGAAGCAAAGCTGTTAAGTTTATATCTGGAAGGTAGTAGTTGACCAGATTTTTGTGATGAAAAGTTTTGGAGCAACATCAAGAAGCGCGCTAACATTTATTTTATTAAAGATGGAAATCTATGGAGGAATCAATCTTCTTTTCCTCAGTTAGTAACTTGAACTATGGAAAGGAGGGAAAAAATTCTTAGAGAGTTACATGAGAATTTAGGACATAGGGGTCAAGATGAGACATACTGTAAAGTCAGGGAAAGATTCTGGTGGCCTAATATGAGAGCAGAGGTTGAGAATTGGGTTCAATATCTCCCAGAATTCCAGCGTAGGAGTTACAGAAAGCCCAAATAAAAAGGGAAAGAAACAGGAGAAGATACTATTTTTGGAAGAATTAGTTTAGATGTGGCTCATATTAAAGAAGGATGCTTTGAGTACTTGGTAGTAGCCAGGGATGATCTGTCAGGATGGGTTGAAGCAGCACCATTGGTAAGCCTTAAGGTGAGTAATGTAGCTGAATTTTTAAAAAAGGAATGGGTATATAGATATGGAGTAATGAAAATGGTAACTGTGGATGGTGGCGCTGAATTTTCTGGTAAATTTCAAGAAGTTGTCAAAGGGATTGGCACTTAAATTTGAGTTGCAACACCATATTACCCAGAGGAGGAAGGAATGATTGAGAGAGGGCATCAAGTAATAAAGGATGTGCTGGTTAATTTATGTGGAAATAATGGTGCAAAGTGGAAGAACTACTTGCCATTAGTTTTGTTTGCAGATAGGATTTTAGTTAAAAGGATGGCTGCTTTTTCACCATATGAACTTATGTTTGGTCTAAGGGTGGTATTACCTATTGATCTAGAAGCTGGATCTTTTCTAAGATGCAATTGGGATTAAGTGCGCTTGACTGATGATTTAATTCTAGTGAGGGTAGCACAACTTGAAAGAAAGGATGAGTTTGTGGAGAAGGCATATGAAAGAATGATGCAAATCTGGGACAAATCAGTTAAATATTGGGATGAGAATTTAGCGCATAGATTAAGAAAGCCATTGAACCTAGGAGATTTGGTTTTGGTCTATAATAGAAGTCTATAAATCCAATGAGGAAAAAAAATTTTTGACAGATGGAATGGTCCTTATAGGATCAGGAAACAAATAACTGGAGGGTCTTACTTACTGGAGAAATTACATGGTACTGAATGGAAGCGACATGTAGCAGCCAATCAGATCAAAATATTCTACCCAAGAGGGATATCAGTAACATAAGAATCACCTCCAGAATGAGGTAAAACTACCAAATTTATGTTTTAAAACTCCATGATGAGTATGAAACTATCAGCAGTATTTTTTTAGGAGGCAATGACACAACTGTGACGGATAGGGTGCTAGCAATGGCAAAGCAACTATGGCTGAACAAGTGGTTGGCATTAGAGCTTGATCAAAGTTTTGTGGATTTAAGATGCTTTGTCATTAGAGGGGATATGAGGCAATTGGTTAACTGGATAGAGGAACAGCTTTCTGGGTAAATTAGAAGGCTACAGTATGCTTAGCAGAAGGTGGGCAGCTTAGTTGAAGAAGATTGGCAGATGGAGAACCCAAATTCAGGCAACCATTTTCATAAATAATCTCAAAATAAAAAGTTAAACTATGGGGTTGAAAATTGTTTAAAGATAGTAGAGGGAGTTTTAGCAAGCGCTCTCTAGAAAAAATTGTATGAGGAAAGAAGGCAAGTGTGTCACAAAGCGCTATGCACGTTACTCATGATTTTACAAATAATTACAAGTTTATGATAATTACAAATGATAATGAAAGTCATAGTTTAATGGGAACTATGTACAAGTGTTAAAGTAATGGCACTAATCAGAAAGGAAAGTGAAGAGGAAAAGTTAAGACTAATTGGAGTCTTCTTCAAAACTACTGGGGAATCCTTTCCACTCTTCTGGCATAATAAAGTTGTTGGGATCTGCAGGAAAACCGGGAATAGAAGTGGAACTAATTTCATTCATTAACTGACCCATCATTTCTATATGATTATAGCAAGCATTCAATTCTTCATCTGAGAACGCAGGAGAAAAATTATAGGAGGATGACATAGTGTCATAAATAAGACAAAGGCAGAAGAAGATTTGCATTGAATGAACAAAGGGAAGGGGTATGGGAACCCATCCTAAGGAAATGGATTTGTTAAAATCTTAGGATAGAATAACATGAGGAATAATTAAATAAAAGAAATATTTTATGATGAACTTACTTTCTAGTAGATTCAAAGGCCACACAGAAGGTGAAAGCACTCTTACAGTATTGGGTACAGCTGTAGAGCAAGATTGAATGGTGAATTCTTGTTCAGAGGAAGAAGGTGATTCAGCCTTAGGTTGAATAGAGATTTCTTGTCAAGAGTGCGCAGTAAGAGAAGCACTATCAATAGGTAAGGTTTCATTAGATGGTAAAGTAGCACTAATAGGTCTAGCTAGAACAGTAGGAGTGCTAGAAGTATCTACGGATGGGAACTGGATGTAGCTATTAGGAGAACTATTTCATTCATAAGAAAAGGTAAAAGTCTTATGAAATTTAAAGCATTTATCACAAGTGGGTGTAAAAGCAACACAACCACAAGGCTTAGAGAAAAAACATTTAAATTACCGTGGCAGCAAAAGCTACAAGCTTCTTTTCTAGGTATAGTACAATATATGGTCATGTCTAATTAGAACTTGTGAAGAATAATGGAATGGATAGGGTAGAAGAGCATATTACAGGCCTATTTATAATATTCAGGTGCTGTAAGTATGAAAAGAAAAGACAAGCTCTGAATAGTATCCAAGTGGGGGAGGCTAATAAGCAGAAGAATATAGTGTATCAAGATTTATGAGAAAAGGAAGGTAGTGCTAAGGAGTGTAAGATCTTGGGAAGATCTGAGTTTACTTCAAGAATAATAGGTTGAGGAGGATATGGCACTAGCAATTTAAAATATGTGTGAAAACTTTTATTTTTTCAAGCTTGTTTCAGAAGGAGTCAAGAAAATAAGATTTTCAGAAGAAATCCTATTATTTTTAAGAAATTATGGGATCCTTTCACTTTCACCAAATAATCATGGGCAATGGTTGGCAACGTTTTTTGGGAAATAATAATTTTTTTTTACAAGAAAAGATAATGATACACTAGTTACATAGTGGTACAACAAGAAATAATTTAAAGTCAAAAAGAATTTTTTTTTTTTGCTGAAGAAAGAAAGGAAAATTAATATTTAAATAATGAATAAGGAAAAGAGATTGAAACTTACTTTAACGTCTATCAAGGAAGGCATACTCCCAGTAATTATAAATGTTATTATAAGTCAAATTCAGAGTTTTGACTAGGGTGACTTGATTTTGGACATCCCACTTGTCAAGGGCTAGTGTATTTTCATAGTAAGTGTATACTAAATTGAAAGCAGCATTGACTCAATTGACAGTGCGGTATTAAGGGGCTGCAACCACTTGATTAAGGACTTGCTAATCTTGAGGGAAAGGAAGGTGAATTTGAGGGGTATCTTCCTTGAAAGTATGATTTGAAGTTGGAGGAGCAGAGAACCAAACGTCAGGGGTGAAGGGTGGAGGAGTAGCCTCTTTCTCAGGACAGGTAACTGTGTCTTCTGTGACCGGGGAGAAACAAGCACCAGGCATTATAGCCCAGAAGAGATCTTCTTTGAGACCCAGGATAGTAAAGTTGACACAAGAAGTTGAAGGCGTCACAGCATAAGGAGTGTTAGGGACATCCTAAGTAGAAGAAGAAGAAAAATATTGTTGTCAGCAAGGAAAATTTAAAGGGAATGAAAAAGAAGAGTGACTTACAGTATGAATTGACTCTTCAGAGAAGAGTGGACGTAGCATTTTATTTGACTGGTGCTTGAAGTCAGCAAGAAATGATTTTGTCATGCTCTCTTAGGAGCAGGGCGCTTAATGGCCAGCTTACTCATAAGATTTGAGGTCAAAGTATTGGGATCAACAATAGGAGTGGCAGGGGGACCATTTAGACTGCATCTTTTCTTGCAACTTCTTTCAAAAGTTGCATGACTAGAGAAAAGAAAAAGAGGAGATCAGCACCAAAGTTTCAAAAGGAAGGTAACAGAGGAAAATAGCTTACAGTAAAAAAGCTGTTACCACAAAGGGTTTTCAAAAAGCGGCACAGGGTAATGCTGTTATCAATACAGTGTTGGCAATGCTTGGCACCAGTGAGGACAGCTTTGACTTTAGGGGTGGCAGGAGTGGCAGCTTTCTGCGTGCCAATGAGTTGATGTATGGCATTGACAATTTCTTGATTGGCATCCATAATAATAGAGTGAATTAAAGTTAGAAGAGAAGGAGGAAAAAGTAAGAAGATAAAGAAAGAGAAGAAGAAGGAATGACAAAGCAGCGCAAGATATGCACCGGGTTTTATAGTGCCTGGGGACAGTCACAAGTAGAAGGAGACTGTGGTACACATCTAGCAGTAACGCAGAAATGTTGCAGCTCACAGCAAGAGCAAAAAAAGGGGTTGTCAAGTAGAATTTCTAGATGAGCGCAACAAAGGTATGTGATAGCGTAGAAAAGGTAGACTCTCCACGCACAGTTTTTTTTGTTTATTATGGAACTATTAGCCAGGGAAAGAAAAAGTTTAGGGTATGTACATAATGGGCTAGAGTAAAAGGAAATATGGTATGTAGTTGCGAAACGTCATGGGCAGCGCTAGATGTATGATATGGACTTACAAGGAGGCAATAGAGGTGGCATGGAAATTTACGCTTAAGTTAGCAGTGATGCTTTTGGGAGAAGCTGGGCCTGCCCATGAAGATTGAAAATATGTTAGAAAAATAAGTAGAATTTCTAGAAAGACAAAAGGATTTACAATTAGCACTCAAGAAAAGGATAAGAAAGATAGAACTTGAGATAGGAAAGTCATTTTCTGAAGCGCAAAGGGTTTAACAATTAGTGGATACTTGTGTCACCAGCATGGGTCATTGAAATAGGTATGAAAGGTGGTGCAGTACCTATTATTTAGTGAGGGATCTTAAAAAGTGTAGGTTTCAGGTGCTATTGGTGCCAAAACCCATGCTAATAAATGTACTTAGACCTTTGAGATATTTAGATAACATTTGATATACTTGTATTAGTGCTGAACTTGTGTAGGAAAACCTGTAGGCAAGGAAACATAGGAAAGAGGCACTGAACATACAAATGTATATAAGTAATCACTTGTAAACAGAAGAGGTTTGTGGGTGCATGTAAGTTAGTAATTAATAGATAAAAAGACATATTTTATTTTTTGTACATATTGGGTGTGCATACAAGAAGTAGTGCTGTAGAGTTATTCTATTGCTACAGTAAGGATAGTATTAGATAGAGCGCTTCAAGAGGGAGTGCCTGAGAATACTAGTGCTTACTGAGAATAGATCTAGCCAACAGTTTTATTGCTTATATTTGAATATATATATCTTTTATTCCTTTTATTATTATTAACCATCATTCTACTTCCACCTCCACACCCAGAATAAATAACCAGACTTACAATACGTGCTTTCACTTTCTTTAAATATTAGAGTGGCAGGAGCCTCTTTTTAAAGTTATATTTTTGGAAGGAGAAGTAACCCATCTTGGAATTGTGTCTATAGCTTAGTATTATAGAACTCTTTCTTGTCTACACCACTCCATCATCTACATGAATTCACAAGATTCCCTTGTTGATTTGATCTTGAAGTATGTACATGGAACTGTCATAGTAGCTTGGAATATAATTCATTGACTGAAATTTAGACCCTAAGTGCTTCCACCAACACCTTGCAGCCTGCTTTGTACCATACAAAGCCTTTGTAAGTTTGAATACGTTGAGGGGTATATGTAATTTTAGAGGAACATAAAAGGAAAAGTTGGACATATTGCCTGTGACATGATGAGTAGCACCACTATCTAAGACTGGGAGGGGTCCATTGTCCAAAATTGAAAGTTTTTCAATATGTATCTTGGATGGTTCTTTTGAATTGTCAATTTCCAATAGGCATGTTTTTATATTTTTGATATCTTTGTTGTAATTAGGTCTGTATTACTTTGCTTTACAATCATCTGGTTGTTGTTGTTGTCATGGAAATGGAGGTGGATAAGGAAAATTTGGGAATATAAGATATGGATTGTTTGGAGTGAGTGCAAGGTAAAAAGGCATTGGGTAATGTGCAGTATACAAAGTTGTTTGTTGAGGGTAAGATGAAATTGTTTGTTTTTGTGAAGATTGAAACTTGGCTGCAAAATATCCAGGTCAGCTACACCAATAACAGATTATTTGATTTATTGTATGTTTCACTGCATCAGCTTCAATTGAGTCTGGCTCTTTATTTGTTTGAAATGTAGTTTTATTGATAGTCATAAATTTCTCTTTCCCATTTTTTGTCTTCAAAGATTCTTGTCTTTGCAAGTCAATGATTACTCTTGAGATTTCTTTTGATGATGGTACATCACTGACTCAATATAGTGTACTAATCTGATTCATAATATCATCTTCAAGTCTGGAATTGACCTTTGCTTGATTTTGAAGCATCAAGCCTATAATGTTGTCCACAGTTGTTTTGAGTCCTGAATCCCTCATAGTCCTAAACATTTTGTACATAGCTTGTGTAAATTCCACACCTGAAGGAAAATCAGCTAATTTCAGAGATAAAGTTTCTTGCCATAGATTTAGAGGATGAATTTGGGTGCTCTGATTAAAATGTGTAACCAAAAAGGCCAATAAGTTGAATGCTGTTGGATAATTTCCATTACAAATAAGTTCTTTGACAGAGTCTTCAACACATTCAATGAGTATTTCTCAAACTAGATAGTCTTTGTGAAGATTGATTTGCCATTTTCTGTTGTCAGCATAGTCTTCATCTCTAATTATGTTTCCAAGTAATGGTCAAATCTTCATTATCCACATCTGAAAGTTGTTGCCATTTGAATTTAATTTTGGAGTTGCATCAATCCATGATTTAGCTTTTTGTAAGTTTAGCAAAAGCATAGTCCTTGTCCCATCCAGTTTCTGTGTATGTCAAGATCCTATGCGGTTCATGACTTTCATTTTCATCTGCCGTGGGTTTGGCTGGTGGAGTTGGCATTGCTTCTGTGGTTCTTCTATTTTGCCTAGATGATAATGATGGACAAGATATAGTGAATATAAAAGTGAAAAAAAAAATAAAAAAAAAAAAAAAATAAGGAAAAAAAAAAAAAAAAAAAAAAAAAAAAAACATGATAATAATAATAATAGTGTACAGAAAATAAGAAATAATAGAAATAATTTATAATTGATTTATTTTATTTTATTTTATTTTTGTTGACACAAACAATGTTTTCAGCAATCATGTGTGTTGACAGCAATTGGGTATATCACTCTTGATTTCAGGCTACTAAAATCAACCTAATCTATTGATTATGTTGGGCAAAGCCTCTATTGTATATTTTAGTAATATATAAAGAATTGGAGAAGAAATGAAGAGAAAGAATAAAATTTGTTATAGTAGAGAAATAAACAGAAACAAACAAAAATAGTCAATAGCAAGAAATAAATAGTAATAAAATTCAGAGGTGAGAAGAAGAGAAGAAAAGAAAAGAAAAGAAAAGAAAAGAAAAGAAAAGGTTAAACCAATGAAGGAAAAAGAATATTCTGTTGCATATGTGAAAGACAAAACAAAATCCTCAGAGGTAAGGACACCCAATTTTAGAGAAAACAAATTAAGTATTAAATGTAAGCTGTGGAAGTGCCCATAACCTGAGATGGTGGTTGAATTCTAATCATCTATTTAGTTACTTAAGTTCAACATCACATTGATATACATATGTTAAGTCTAGTAATTGAGTACTTAGTTAAGTCTATGATGTTAACCATCTACAAGTACCACCCCTACTAGCAGGCGCCCATCCCAGTATTCAGGTTTGATTGATAAGTAACATTTGATCTGGTGGTGTGAGAGCTAGTGTTGGCTCATAGGTCAGTGAGCAGTCTTTTCCAGAAGAAATTGCAGCATCTTAGCTGAAATGGAGTCAAGTCAATGATAGGGATTGGCACCTGCTATCAGGTGCCCATGTTTTTTTTTCTGGTGATGGTTGTTCACACTCCACTAGTTAAGTCTCACTCCAATACTCAGTAATACCAGCCTCTCCCTTGGCTAGCACCTACACTACTAGTAGTCCACCCTCTTAGGTTTTAACACTCACTCACACCATAACCAAACCAAACCTAATCACTTCCAACTTCATCCTCTAAAATTACACATTAAATCATCCACCCAACTTCAAATCTCACATCATAACATGCTATATAAAATAAATAATAGTACATATATTAACAATACACAACATATACAATATACCCCACCCCACTCCACTCCATCTCTTTTAATATATATATAACCATACTCCCCACCCTAATTCTCATTTATTCAACTGACACTGAAAAATCCTAATCATATTATCACTCCACCCAACCCCAAGCATCATTTGATGACTAAAATCCACCCAGACAAAAAAAAGTAAAAACCACAGAGTCAGTCAAGCATCACCATCCCTTCACTTCTCATTCCATTCCATCTTATCTAATTCTTTTCTTTTTAATCACCTGACGCCCCTCCCCCCCTTTTATTTTTTTAAAAAAAGAAAGAAAGAAAAAGAAAAACCACTAACGGATGAAACGCCACAGACGTAGCACACAAACCACCACCACCACCACTACTACCACTACCTCCACCTAAACCTAAACCTAAGCCTACACCCATCCCACCATCTCCAATCCCACCACCACTAACACCTACACCTCCACTAAGAAGGTTGCTAGCATGAGAAGAATAAGAACTAACTGAAGGTCGAATCTTAGTAATATAATGATCCGAAACCATATTCCAAATCTTAACTACATTAGTATTCGAAGCACTCCTATTTTATTTAAAAAGAAAAAAAAAATTACAAATGTCATTACCATAAAGAAAATAAAGAGAAAAAAAAAAAACCCTTACGTAGCAAAAACCGGAGCATGTTCATGTACATCCATAGCAGTCATACTTTCCACAGCTTTTAAACACCTCAACGGTTGAGGAAACCTAATATCCCATTGACAAATTTCTCCCAACATATCACCTGAAACCAATTCCCTCTGGCCACCTCTTTGCATATGAATCTTCCTAACCCAACTTCGATGAGGTTCTCTCCATACCGTCAATAACGTTTCTTGAGGTGAATGTCTTCGATCATAAATCCTAATTGTCCCATCACCAAATCCTGCACAAATCACAAATCCTGCTACTTGATCAGACGTTAAACTAGTTAAACAACTATTCGCTCTCGTCTTAATCGATTGAATGCACGATTCCGATTTCGCATTCCATACTTTAATTTCTCTTGAATTACCTCCCACCAGTAATAATCCACAACTTTGTTGCCAGTTTGAAATTAATCCTGATTCAGCTTGAGTACTCGGCTCTGGATTAGACAACCCACGAAAGGCGGTGACCATTTCAAGTTTATCAGGATCATGATAATCTTTATATAACCGAACGTTACCATCCGCTGTAGATATAAATTAAACCGCCAAACAAATCAACCATCAATTTCAAATTTTTGTTTTGATTTACCCTCTCCCCCCCCCCCCTTCAAATATATATATTTAAAAAAAAGACTCACAAGACCCAGTCATCAAAATCGCCACATCATCTTCATTTATCAAATTCACACTCGTCATCCGACTCTGAGTCCAACTTTTAGAATTCTTAAACCTATTCACTCGAACGTTTTGTTCACGATCGTATACCCTAATCAAAACCAACACAAACCCGCCAAAAATAAAATAATCATCAGACTTTTTTAAAGCTTTCTCCCCTTCCCTCCCCTCCTTAAACACACCCTCTCCCACCCCCTCCCACCCCCCCCCCCCCCACACACACACTCTCTCTCTCTCTCTAAAAAAAATAAATAAAAAATAAAACCCTCTTACGAAACAAAATCATTCACATCCGTTACTAAGACATGATTTTCAAATTGATGCATCAACATCTTCACAGGTTGACATTCGTTATTCCAACTATTCACCAACGTTTCCCATGGACGAATCGCTATTTAAAAATAAAATAACATAAATAAATAAAACCCCATCACTCCCCCACCAAAAAAAAAAAAAAAAAAAAAAAACTCAACCAGCTTCTTCCTTCAAAGGTTGACTCCCTTCAAAAACCTTTTCATTCCTCCCCTTCCTCCAAACTTCTTCTTTAAATTTCTTTGACCCCGGTTCCCCTTCAAACACCATCATCTGAGGTTCCAAAAAAAACCTCGAACACATCTCATGAAAATCCGATTTCAAAACCGGTTCATAACTTTTCAAGACATCTAATTCATCCGATAACGTTAATCCTAAATAAGCTAAATAATCCGATGTCGAAGGTGGTGCAAAATCTTCTGGGATAGTCGATACTTGAGGTACTTGAGTTTGTGATGGTTGAGAAGAACCGGGATGACGTTGATGATGATTAATAAAATTTCTAGGAGATGGAACCGCATGAGGATAATTAACTTGCCTTCTAACTCGATCAGAAGCTCTAGTTTTAGCGATCAACTCATCCAACGAAAGTCCATCACCAATATTCTTTTTCAATTTCGAATGATTCACATCAACTTGATCGATATTAGACGATTCCACCATCCTATTACCATCACCACCGCTACTGCCACTACCACTACCAGAAGCAACAGTCACACGAAATCCCGGATTTAAGTTTTCATTTATTTTACCAGGTTCATTCATGAGTCGTTGACCTTCTTGACTCTCTTTATTAACATCATCATCATCATCATCCTCATGATGTTTTCCTTCTCCTCCTTTTATTATTCCTTCAATAATAGTTGAAGTCGAGCGTTGATGAGAAGATTCAGAAGAATACTTTAAAAGAGAATTGACTGATACAGATCTCCTTAACCTACTTCCCCAATACTGATTTCCATCTCTTTCCTCCTTCTCCCTATCTTGCTCATCATCAATTGAAAGACGTCCTCCACTTGGTCCAACTGTAGCAATATTTGTATTTGTATTTGTATTTGTATTCGTCATCATCCCAGACGTACGCCATCCGGTCCTTAATTTAGGAACCAAATGGGTCCCATTCACTTTTAAAGTCCTAACAGCCGCAGAGACTAAATATTTACTACTTTTAGTAAATGTATGATTGCCTATTTGTTCTGAAAGATTTGACATTGACTGAATACGATTCTGACTGTCAAACCCAGACAAAAATAAAAAAAATAAATAAATAAATAAAATTAAAAACAAATCAAAAATCCAAACCTACCTAGTCAACGACCGATTCTGAGACATTCGTTGATCACCTCCTACTGAATCACCCATAAAAGAAGGCCACCTATCCTTGCCTTTGACATTCCCTTTTCCCTTTCCATTTTCCACTTCTACTTCTATTTCCACTTCCACTTCCTCTTTCCTTTTTCCTTTCCCTTTTCCTTTTCCTTTTCCTTTTCCTTTCCCTTTTCCTTTCCCTTTACCTTTCCCCTTTTTAAAAAACCCTTCCAACCCTACCAACTTTTGTTTCCCTAAAACCGACCCAAAAAGTTTTTCATGTATATAATCCACTACGCTTTCAGCAGCTAAAGCCACTTCCTCAAACGGATCCAAACTAAGATCTAAAAGGACCATATAAATTGTTGAAAATTGAATCCAAAGATAAGGTAAATGAGTTTTACTTGAAATAGGATATTTGATTTCATCTTGATGACATTTAGATATTAATTTGGATAATCTTTGAGGTCTATCAGAGATGAGATTCGTGGGGGTTTCAGTTGCCATGAATGAATCAATGAAAATTTTGTCTATTGAAGAAACGCTATCATTCGCCATATCTTGACCAACTATTGAATTATTATTATTATTATTATTAGTAGTAGTAGTAGTAGTAGTAGTAGTGGTGTTATTATTATTATGATTATGATTATTATGATTATCATTATTATTATTATGATTATTATCATTATTATTATTATTATTATTATTATTATTATTATGATTATTATCATTATCATTATTATTATTATTATTATTATTATTATTATTATTATTATTATGATGATGATGATGATTATCATTAGGTCTATTACTCGTAGCAGAATGGATACCTAAACCTTCAGAAACGAGAGGACCACGTGAAAAAGTTCTACTTTTACTTGTTGTTGTTGTTGTTGTTGTTCTTTGAGATTGATAAGATTCCATTAAATGTTCAAAAGCAGCCACAATAAAATGACCTAAATGTTCTTTTACCACCGCACTTAAAACAATCACTAATTCTTTTCGAACAAAAGGAGATCCATCTTGACTACAATGACAACAAGAAATTCCGATTCCCACTTCAGTAGCCACTTGAGCATGATAAGACATTTTAGTTAAATGAGGATTAGCAGAACTTAGGCCATAATTTCTCAAATTATGAGAAAGGGGTACTTTTGAAGGATGAAAACTACTACTACTACTACTACTACTACCAACACCACCACCACCACCAATAGCAGGACCACTACTATTATGACTAGAAGATGGATGAAGAAATGGTTGACGATGATGATGATGAGTTGTTGTCTGTCCTGGCGCAGTTGAAAGTGGAGGTATAGATGGATCAGAAGGTTGGGGACGTGTCAAAGTTGGTTCGTTGGATGTAGTTGTAGGACCGACAGTAGGAGCAGTAGGAGTAGCAGAAGAGGAAGAAGAAGAAGAAGAAGAAGAAGAGGAAGAAGAAGAGGAAGAGGAAGAGGAAGAGGAAGAAGAAGAAGAAGGTTGAGGATGAGGATGAGGATGATTGAGTTGGATATGATCATCTTCAATGATAGGTAATGGAGCCGTTGAAACGCCAATCAAGGTACCCAAAGCATATAAAACGGCAGCTCTGACATCAGGTTCAATATCGACCAACATATCAGATAAAGTTTTTTGGATACCCATTTTGATCGCTAAGCCTTTAGCTTCATCTAAACTTTCCCATAAATGAGCTAATAAAAGAACACTCCATTGTTTTTGAAGGGGAATCATATCTTTTAATTGATGAATACAAGAGTTGAGGACCCCGATGGTTAAAAGTTTAAGTTTACCTTCACGAAAATTGTGACATACGACCGATAAAATAAAAGCACACATCGCTTTATGTTCGGGGGTATTTGCGACAGGTAATTCGGTGGCAGGTTCTAAGATTTTGACGAAATATTCGACAGGAGCCTCGGTGATGAGACCTTGCCTATTGACATTAGCACGAAATAAATCATAACGACCTTCAGGATAGACAGTCAAGATTCTAGCCCAAATGTAAATCAAGACGGGTTTAAGTTCAGCAGTAGGAGCTTGAAGGAGTTTAAGAACGTATTGAAAGATGCCAATGGAAAGAGATAAATGAACAGCCCAAGGACCTAGATCCATAAAACGACAAAGTAAGCAAAGTGCTCTAAGTCGATGAGCTTGAGAAAGTAAGACTTGTAAGACGACAGGAAGCTGAGGGGGACAAGGTAAAGATTGATATTCAGGAGGATGATCATTATTCTGATTGAAAAGAGGAGAAGGATTTCTTAGGTTAGATGATGATGATGATGATGATGTTGTGGTTGTGGATTGGGTATTAATTTTTTTTTTAGAGTCGTCATCACCACTACCACCACTACCATTTGGGTGATGGAATTGATGATGATGATGATGATGATGATGATGATGATGGGAAGAAGGATGATCGTCCAAGTTGAGTTTTAAATTAAGCCACCTGGCACGATTTCGACTTGCTGACCAACTCGTTGGTGAACAAAAAGGATGATGATGATGACCCAAGTTGGATTGAACAGGGTTAGTGAGCCAAATTTCAAAAGCAGTTAATTGATCACTGAAAAAAGAGGAATGTTGATAAAAGACTTCTTTGGGTAAACCTAAAGAGTGATCGATGGGAGGGAATTTTTTTTTCCAATTAGCCGCGGCTTTATCGAAAGGATTAGGATGTTGGTTGGGGTTTTTTTTATAAAGGGTATATTGTTTTCTAGCTTCTTGAGATCGCCAAATATAAGGCATTTGGGATAAACACATGTCGACGGCTAGATCCCAACATTTCCAAAGTTCGGATTTATGAGTAGGAGGGAGAGGAGGGATGGACATGGGGGTACAGCCATAGGTTCTCATGATCCGATCGGCAAGTAAAAAGCCACGAAAGATGGCGGCTAAAAGTAAATCACCTCTAAAGATTTTGATGAATAAGTGTTTAGGTAAAGAATTCCAAGCAATAGCATCGGTGATGGAGGTGAAGATCCAAGTTAATTCACCTAGAGGGGTTCTCCTCATTTCAGTTTTACCAGGGATATCGTGTAACTTGTCAAGATTGGGTCCATGAAAGATGCGAGTGGAATCTAAATGATCTTTTAAATAAAAGTGTTGAAGGACATAGTAGCGAAGAGCAATCTCGATAGGGGAGGTGAGACAAGCGGTAAAGACATCAGCGGGAAGGTTAGGATCGACAGGGAGGACTTCATTAGGAGAACAAGCAGCTAATTGGATGGTATCAGCATACTTGAGATGAGGGTTAACGAGAAAGGAAGGAGTGACGACGCTAGAGGATTTACTTTTGATAGGACTAGTATGAGAGATGGGAGGAGGAAAGCCGGGGTTTTGATTGAGTAATTCAGGATTGGGAGTGACTTGTAAAGGAAGAGGATGATGATTTGGATGATTTGGATGATGATGAACATTAGAAGTAGCTAAGATGGAAGAATGAAAAGGATTAGGGATAGGTTGATCGGAAGATGATGGGTGAGCTTGAAGAGTAGCGGCTACATCGAGATCTTTTTTAATAGCAGCTGCTTCGATACTTTTGACGATTAAGCCAGCACTACTACAATCCCAAATGAAGACAGCAGGAGGGCCGACCCAAGTTAAGATATCATGAACACTGATGGGAATATATTGAGTATATTGCTTATTGAAGACCCAAATTTCACCGGTGGGAGTAGGTTTAGGGACACCATGACCATTATAATAAATCAGACAACGACCCGCTTTAGTGAATTCACGTAAACCGATTAAGACTTTTCTAAAATCGTCATTAGTGATATCATTATAAGTTTTGAATTTGACTTTAGTATGAGAGGGAGCTAAGCCTTCAAACTGATCCTGAAGTTTTTTAGCAATGGAATCCATGAGCGATTCACGAGGATACAAGTCAGGATCGACCCAAGCCTCCAACTTTGGAGCAGGATTAGTTTTGACGAGATCGGGGGGATCATAACCGAAGCGAAGACAGAGAAAGAGAGCAGCGCATACGGTGCGTTGTTTGTGAGGAAGTTTCCAAGTTGGGATCTGAATTGGAAGAGAGAAGTAGAGTTAGAGTTAAAGGGGAAAGAGGGATGATGAACGAAAGTGAAGGATACCTTTGGTTGACCTTTCTTTTTGAGCTTATAACGTTGATCGTCCCAATAAAGATAGTAATGATCAGCCAGAGCGGTGAGAAGTTCTTCAGAATTGTAGAGATCATGAAAGCCATGCCTGAGCTGGACAGGGTTGGGATCTCGATGGGAAGGGAGTGGGGGTGAGCGTGAGCGTGAGGGAGGGTGGTCAGTGAGGGTGTGGGTGGAGAGGGGAGAGGAAGAGCGAGGCGGGGGCATTGTGGTGGGTGGATGTGGATGTGGATGTGAGTGGTGGATGGGTGGTGGGCATAATGAATAGAGTGGATGGGCATAATGAATACAATGAGCTCTTAACCTGCTTCCCTTTCTCTCTCTCCTCCCAAACATTACCCCTCTTCTTGTCTTTCATTTGCTCAAGTTGCATCTGCAAATTCTACCAATCTCACCAACTCACAGCTTCTCAACATGCTCAACAACAAGATTATGGCTAAAAACATACTCAACCCCTCTTCTTTCATTGGTTATACATGTCTGAGGCATTACCAGACACAAATCAAATGATTTCATAATTATTGTTGCTTCCTCTCTTGAACTCAGCACCCTCACTAGCACATGGCAATCCTGGATCCCTCAAGGTCCAATTATACAAAGTTTCTACATATTCAGTTGTAGTCCATGGGGTGCCAACATATTATGATTTTGATAGCCAATCTGACATTGACACCTTGATCAAAGACAACCCTGAACCCCTCAAGTCCTTATATCATGTCACCTGGTTGAGAAGGCCTGATGCTAGAGCTGGAAAAAACCATGCCTCTGCTGTCCTTCAATCTTCTAGGCAAAAACATTGCTGACACCTTATCCTCCCCTTCCCCTCCCTTTCCATTATATATTGAAGGACAGGTTTGTCATACAGAAGCAGTTAACCACAAGCAACGTACCTGCTTCAAGTGCTGGGGTAAGGGCCATTTATCAATTCATTGTGTCCTCCTCCCCCCCCCCCCCCCCCCAGATGTTCCAATTGTGCTGGCCACCACAGTACTAGGTCCTGCAAAGTGCAAAAACTATTGTCACCAGTGTGTTTTAGATGTATTGATGCACTTCCTCATGATCACCCAATCAAAACAGCTCAAGCATCACTTCATTTTCTCCTCAATGATGCTACCCTCCCCCCTCCCCTCTTCCACCTTCCCCACTTGCCTTCCTGCCCCCTCAATAAATCTACATGATAGAGCACCCTAATATTTTGCCAAAGCTTCTTTTCACAGTTTCTCAGCTGAGCTGTCACTGTTCTTTCAATGTTTTTCACTCACTTTTTAATGACCCTGAAGCTCCAACTTACAATGTCCTGGCTATTCAAGCACCTTTCCTTTCACCCAATCACTTCTCACCAACCCCTGCTCATGGATGGTACCTTATTGTACCACCAATCACTTTCCCCCCCCCCTACCTCACTCCAATCCTATTCAAAGCTGCTTTTATATTAACAAAAATCTTCCTCTTCACCTCTTCACTTCTCTCCCATCCCCTTCCACAGACCTCACCCTCCTCCTCTTGAACCTCAACCCCCTTCCCCCTTCTTCTTGTTAATATTTACAACCTGCCTCAAATTTTTTCATCCAGTCAGCCTATTTTTTCTTTGCTCCCCCCTTTCATTAATACCCCTATTTTTCTGTTCACTGACTCCAATCTTCATCATGATTTGTGGGCTAGTGTGGAAAAACACTCATACAACCACCCTGCTGCTACCCCCTTCCTAGATTCCATCACTAATCTGAACATGATGCTAATCTCCCAACCAGGTATTCCAACTTTCTGCAACTCTAGAAATTTCACTTCAGTGATTGATCTAGTGTTTGCAAATTTCTCAGCCCTGAATTCAGTGATTGTCACGTGCCACGTGACACTTGAGGCAAAAGCAGCTCATTAAATCAATAATACAGAGGTCTAAATTCATACTCAAAGTGCAGAAAGCAATTCTCCATAGCAACTGCAACTTTCCCTTTGTGTACTCACTATTCAACCGCGCTAGTCTAAACTCTAAATCTAAATTAGTCAATCTCTCAATAGTGTGTGTTAGTCTTTTCCTCAATAAGCAATGCACAGCGCAATAGTCAATGTAATAGTCCACTAAAAGGTTTATTAAGTATCTGTGGGTTTTTAAAAGGGGTAGTGAGCATGGACGGAATGGTTAGTGGAGGATTAAAGGGTTGACGGATGTTAGTGAGGAGGTTCCAGGTGTAATGGGTGTATTTTTTAATGGTCTGTGGTGTGCGGAATAGTGGATGGGTATGAGGTCAATGTGAGGAGGAGTAAAGGATATATAAAAGGGGTTGGGTTTTGGTTTGACATTCTTTAGAATTAAATTATAAAAACATATATATAGTAAATTGTGGTAAAGCCCCAGGTTAAATCATTATTATTGTATCTTTCCTTATTTTCTCAGTAATCATTTTTAAAAACTTAAATCTTTGATTATTGAGTTTCCAACCCTTTGTGAGATCTTAAAGAATATTAACATTACCCTTAAATTATATTAGAATTCTTCTCAAACATATCTCAAAGCAGTAGCTCTTCCTTTGAGTCATCTTTGAATCACTTCCTCAAACATTTCCTCTGTGCCTCAAAGAAGTTTCTAAACACCTCCCTCCATCTCACTTCCAGGAACACCCTCAACCTTTGTGCGTAGGTCATCCGGTGACAGTATAATTTAATTCTCCATAGTTCTCATTCTTTGCACTACTATGTCCCTTTTCAGGTGTTTTCTCTAAATTCTTAAAATGGCACCTGTTCAACGCACTCCTCCTACAGGCGCTACTACTAGAGCTCGCGCCAGAGGCAGGCCAACAGCCACTAGGCCTGTTTCCCGCACTCACTCCTTGGAACCTCTCAACCTTAGGGAACGGCAACATTCAGGCCAATCTGTAGAAGACATCCCACAAGATTTTGATGATTCTAGCAAGGAAGAAGAAGGAGAGGATACAATACACAAGGCACCATCTGCTCCTGCTACACACCCTTCTTGTCAACCTTTGGAACCTGGACCATCCAATTCTCTGGAAGATTTCATGAGACTTTTCATGAAGACCCTTTCAAATTCAACATCTTCAGAGGGATCAAAATTCAAAACTCCTTCCATGAAATCTCCTGATAAATTCAATGGAGAACATCCAGACAGATTGCGACCCTTCTTGCGAACCTGCAACCTTCTGTTCCATAATGACCCTCGAGCCTTCAATAACGACTGATTGAAGGTTGTTTACGCTTCTTCATTCCTAGCCGGAAAAGCAGCAAGATGGTTCAAACCTTATCTTCTCATACTCTCTTCGACAGAAACCCACTTACTTATTAATAACTGGTAAAAGTTTGAAGACCAACTCTTCACATTGTTTGGTGACCCTAATGAAACTGACAATGCAGAAATTGAACTTGACTTTCTTTGCATGAGTGATAATGGTAAAGCCTCTGAATATATTTCAAACTTCAGAGCACTTCAAACTCAAGTAGGTTGGAATGATTCTGCCCTTAAGTATCATTTCAAAAAAGGACTTCCTTTGAGGATTCTGGATCAATTAAATCTTCACGGTCAGAAGATGACTACCTTAGTGGATTTAATGGATTGAACCCTCGAACTCGATGGCGCTTACCAAGGATGACTACAACATTGTCGATATGCCAACAAATCTCAAGGCCAAAATTTTAAATTGGGACCTTCTTCACACCCACGGACAACTCAATCCTCCTCCACTCAATCCAAACTCAATAAGGGAAAGGACAAACCTTGACCAAAAAGCTGGACCCCAGTTGATATCAGTAAGGTACTGGATCCAAAAGGGGAACTTAAAGAAGCTGAGAGGAAGAGGCGAGCAGATAATGGGTTATGTATGTATTGTGGGGGTAAGCACAAGTTGGAAGACTGTGTAAAGTTGAAGGAAAGAGAAGGTACTAGTTCGAAGTCAAAAAACTAGTAGATAGTTTACTTGTGTGCAAAGCAAACTATCTTATCTTGCCCAGTGCACAGAACCTCCATGTTTTAAGGACTGGAGTTGCCTTAAACCACTTGAGATTCATTCTTTTCAAGGAGGATACCCCCTTCAGTTGTCTTATAGACTCTGGAGCTTCAATTTCTTTTGTCAGTTTATCTTTTGCCGAGAAGTTAAAGCTGACATTTACAGATATCGATCAAACTCCAATATATTTGGTCGAATCAGAGGAACCCAAATATTGGCTAAGTAAGAAACTTTTATGGGTTTTCAACTTTCCAAACTTTCCCCCCTTTGAGTGGGAATCATCAGTCTTGGACACCCCAAGGATGGACAATACCATTCTTGGCCATGACTTTTTAACGCATCGGAATCCTGAAATTGATTGGACACGGGGATTGATCACCCCATGTACTAAGTATATTTCTGATTCTTCAATGCAGGTCAATAGGGAGTTAAACAACCTGCCTGACAATGTCCTGCTAGAGGACAAATCTCTGCCAGATGACTTGCAAGCATCTGATCTTTCTCTAAATGAGCAATTGGCTAACCTTTCTAGCTCGATGACTTCACTTGAAGAGGATTTAAATTGCCTCAAAGTAATCAAATTATGCTCTCTTAATTCTGGTTTTCCCTCAACAGATTCTCTTGAAGATGATGAGGACAACCAAATCAACATTGAAGCCATTAAATCAACTCTACCGGAAATCTATCACAATTTCCTCAATGTTTTCTCAATCCACAAGGCCAATAAGTTACCACCTCACCGACCCTACGACCATCAAATAGAGTTAATAGGTCAAGTACCTCTGGCAGGTCCTGTCTATTCTTTGTCACAGGACAAATCTCAAGTTCTTCGAGACTACATTGCAGAGAATTCAGCCAAATGTTTCATCAAAGCCAGTAAATCTCCAACCGTCTCCCCTTTTCTTTTTGTAAAGAAAAAAGACGGTAGCCTTAAGTTGTGTGTTGACTATAGAAAGCTCAACACAGTCACTAAGAAGAATGCATATCCTGTTCCTCCTATGTCATTGCTTCTTACCCTTTTAAATGGTGCTAATTTCTTTTCTAAAATTGATCTTAGAGGCACTTACAATCTGATTCGCATTGCAGAAGGTCATGAACCACTGACTGCAATGCGCACTAGATTTGGTAGTTTTGAATATTTAGTTATGTCTTTTGGATTGTGTAACACACCTTCAACTTTTCAAACTTTTGTTAATGATATCTTTCAAGATGTTGTCAAACAATTTGTAGTCATCTATTTAGATGATATTTTAATATTCTCGAAAACACTGGATGAACATATTCATCATGTTCGACAGGTCCTAAATTGTCTTTGAGATCATGGTCTCTACGCCAAGCATAATAAATGCGAATTCCACCTCAAATCAATTGATTTTTTGGGTTTTACGTTGTCCACTGATGGTTTAGTCATGGATGACAAAAAAGTCCAGAAAATCCTGGAATGGCCTGAGCCAAAAAACATTAAATCACTCCAAGGATTTTTGGGTTTTGCAAACTTCTATAGAAGATTCATTAAAGATTACTCTAAAACTATTTCCAATCTTACGTCTCTTCTTAGAAAAGATATTCCTTTTGTTTTTACCTCTACAGCATGAAAGGAATTTGAAGCATTGAAGACGGCATTCACCACAGCTCCAATTCTTTGACATTTTGATCCTTCTGCCTCGACAATAGTTCAGACGGATGCAAGCGATTATGCTATTGCAGGGGTCATCTCCCAATTAAATCCTGAAACAAATTTGTTTCATCCTGTTGCTTTTGAGTCACACATACTCATAGCCGCAGAATTAAACTATGAAATTCATGACAAAGAACTTTTAGCTATTATTCATTGTCTTAAAAAATGGCACTCTTTTCTTCTCAGCTTAGATAGTCCTTTTCAAATTCTAACAGATCATAATGCTTTGAAATACTTTATGTCTTCCAAAGTTTTAACCAGGTGTCAAGCCAGGTGGGCTGAATTTCTGTTTGAATTTCCTTTTTCTATTTCCTATCGCCCAGGTAAGAACTGCATTGTCCCAGATATCTTGTCACGTCGGGAAAACGTTTACCCACAGCAGGGGAATGCATTTGCTGACAAGAACCCAGCACATGTGCAATCAATCTTCAACAAATCAATGTTAATAACTCATCAACTTAATTCAATGACAATTCAATCTTTCCAAAATCCACTATCCAACATCCTTGAAGCTCAGTGAAAGGACAATTATTGTTTAGGGTTAAAAGACAAAATACTCTCAAAGCAAGGGGCCAAAAGATTTAGTATTGAATCAGGTCTATTAGTTTTTCAAAGGTAGAGTAGTCATACCCAACAACAATGAAATAAAATTATGGATTTTCAATAGTCAACATGATTCTCCATTAGCTAGTCATTTTGGGTTTGATAAAACCTACCAGTTAATAGCGAGGGATTTCTTCTGGCCAGGAATGACCAGAGAAATCAAGGCCTATATAAGATCTTGTTATGAATGTAATAGGAATAAGGCTCCCTGTCACCGGAAGCATGGGTTGCTTCAACCGCTTCCTATTCCCTCTAAACCTTGGGAATCTTTATCAATGGATTTCATTTCTCAACTTCCTCTTTCTAATAATTTTGATGCTATATTAGTAATAGTAGATAGATTTTCAAAGATGTCTATTTTTATTAAAATCACTACTACTGCTACAGCAGAAGATTTGTTAAAATTTTTTCTAGAATATGTATTTTCCAAACATGGCTTACCTAATGATATTATTTCAGATAGAGGCTCATTGTTTGTATCCACATTCTGGACTCAATTGTGTCAACAACTCAATATCATGAGGAATCTCTCCATGGCCTATCATCCTGAAACCAATGGGCAAACGGAAAGGGTCAACCAAATCCCCGAACAATACCTTCAAATGTATGTCAGTTACCAACAAGACGATTGGACCACATGGTTACCATTGGCTAAATTTGCTTATAATAACTTGACTCATTCTTTGACACGACAATCTCCTTTCGAAACTGTTTATGAAAGGCATCCTCAATTCAACTCAATCCATGTAGGTACTAGTCATACTGCGGAACATTATCTTTGAACCATATCACAACTCCAAGAAGAACTTAAATCAAATTTGGAATTAGCCGTTCGAAGGTACAAGGAACAGGCCGACAGACATCAACAATCTGCTCCTTCTTTTAAACCAGGCAACAAAGTATGGCTCGACACACAAAACATTTGAACAACTCAACCGTCAAAGAAACTAGCCAAAAGGCGCTTGGGACCATTTGAAATCAACACTGAAGTCTCTAAAACTGCATTTCGACTCAAGCTACCTCCTAAATGGCAGGCTATTCACCCTGTTTTCTACGTATCTCTCCTGGAACTGGCTTGAGAAACATACCCGGGCAGGAACCAACCTCCTCCGGAACCGGTCAAAGTAGAAGACCATCTAGAGTGGGAAGTAAGTCTTATCCTTGATTCAAGAATGCGCAAGGGGAAACTTCAATACCTTGTGGAATGGGAAGGCTTCCTCGATGATTCAGACAAAACATCTTGGGAACCTGCCATCAATGTTTCTAACGCCCCTGAACTTTTAAAATCTTTTCATCTTAAATATCCTTTAAAACCAAAACCTTAAAACTCTTTTTTTTTTTTTTTTTTTTCTTTCTTTTTTTCCTTCTTCTCTTTAAAATCTAAAACATCTTTACCTTTAAAATTTCCTTATTCTTTCTTCTTTTCTTTTTTCCTTTTCATAAGTTTTTCAACCTTCTTTAAAATAAATAAAATTAAAATCAAACAAAATAAAACAAAATAAAACCTTTTAAAATTTCTTTTCTTTTCTTTTCTTTTCTTTTCAAATATTCTACCTACATTCTTTCCTTTAAAAAAAAAAATTCTTTTTCCTCAAACTATCACACTTTTTCACAAACACAACACAACACTCTTTCTCAAATTTCACTTCAACCTCTAAATATCTTTTTTTTTTTTTTTTTTTTTTTTTTTTAAAAAAATAAAAAAAAAAAAAAATTTCTTTTGAACACATTACTTCTTTCTTGTCAACTTCTTTTTTTTTTAATAAAATTATTTCTTTTCTTTTCTTTTCTTTTCTTTTCTTTTCTTTTCTTTTTTTTTTACAAATAATTAAAATTCCTTAAAACTTCAATAAATAAACTTTCACAAATAACAATTTTTTTTTCTTTTATTAAATTTCCAATAAAGTTATTTCAATCAACTATTTCTTTTTCCTACTTAAATTTTTCTTTCAAAATTTAAACTAAAACTCTTTCAATTAAAATTTGTTTCCTTTCTTCTTTCAAAATTTAAAACAAAATTTTATTTAAATTTTTTCTTTCTTTTCTTTTTTCTCTCAAAATCTTATAAAAATAAAATATTAAAATTTTAAATTAAAATAACAAAATAAAATAAATAAATATACAAATTGTTTCTTCTTTTCTTTTTCCTTTTCCTCTTTCTTTCTTCCATTTTAAATTTTTTCCTGTATTTTTTCTCAAACCAATTTCTTCATCTTCTCCAAAACCACTCCAATTTCCTTCCTGCATTTCTCAAAAACCTTCCCCTCTCCTATTGGTACCACTTCCCCAATCTCCAGTAATTCTTCAGCCATGTCGAAGGAGGCAGTATTGATAATCTTATTGACTTCACCGCTTAAATCTTCAATAAACCTGGTTTGTCGACCTTGTTGAGGTTTCTTTGACCATACCTGGTCGAGAGTCTCTTTGATATCCTCCCTCAAATCAACCACTGGTTGATTTGCCTTGACTGGTAGCAACAGCGCAGCTTCCACAATTGGAACTTCTGCAATGACATCTGGATTCTAAATAAGATCATCAGTAACACAATTTCTAAAACAACAGAAGAATGGACTTACTTTAAATATGGGATCAGCCTCTAGAAATAACTTTGATGTGACTTCCACTGTCACTTCTTTTTCTTCTTTGTCATCTTTGATGACCATCTGCTGCTTCTTTGGTGTCCGCCTTGAGATGAGAACTTCTTCCTCATCTTCCTCCACCAATTCATCCACCTCCTCTTCTACCCTTTGTTTTTTACCCAGGTTGCCATGGTGTCCTCGACTTCCTCCCCAACTGCTTCTGATTGATCATCCCCGATTGACATGTCCCATATATCTTTGACCACCTCTTTGGTCTTAGTAAATCTTTGTTCAATGTCAGAGTTTTTAGATAAAGCATCGCACGCCACCTGTCTCCATCGGCAAAACTTGCATTTCTGGCAAGGACCTCGAGTAGCCGTGCTTTCAACACAGAAGTATTCCATTGACTCACAAGCCGTGCATGCTTGGGAGTACTGTTGGGTAACAAGCCCACTGTCCGCTTTGGGGTGAGGAGGTGTGGGAGTTGGAGTTGGGCAAGCTGACATAATAATAATAATCAAGAATTCAATAAAGGGAAAATAGTGTGGGAAGTATATGTCTCACGCTCAACAGAGCTCGTGTTTTTATACCCGGGCATCTGTCACGTGCCACGTGACACTTGAGGCAAAAGCAGCTCATTAAATCAATAATACAGAGGTCTAAATCCATACTCAAAGTGCAAAAGCAATTCTCCATAGCAACTGTGACTTTCCTTTGTGTACTCACTATTCAACTGCGCTAGCCTAAAACTCTAAATCTAAATTAGTCAATCTCTCAATAGTGTGTGTTAGTGTTTTCCTCAATAAGCGATGCACAGCGCAATAGTCAATGTAATAGTCCGCTAAAAGGGGTGGTGAGCATGGATGGAATGGTTAGTGGAGGATTAAAGGGTTGACAGATGTTAGTGAGGAGGGTCCAGGTGTAATGGGTGTATTTTTGAATGGTCTGTGGTGTGCGGAATAGTGGATGGACATGAGGTCAATGTGAGGAGGAGTAAAGGATATATAAAAGGGGCTGGGGTTTGGTTTGACATTCTTTAGAATTAAATCATAAAAATGTATATATAGTAAATGGTGGTAAATGTTTTAAAGATAAATCATAATTATTGTATCTTTCCATATTTTCTCAGTCATCATTTCTAACAAGTTAAATCTTTGATGATTGAGTTTCCAAGCCTGTGTGAGATCTTAAAGAATCTTAACATTTAGAATTCTTCTTGAAGATATCTTGAAGCAGTAGCTCTTCCTTTGAGTCATCTTTGAAACACTTTGCAATCAGAAGACACTTTCAATTTTTATTTCTTTGATTGACATAGACCAGGCTGCCAAATATGTCAGTTCCCTGTTTATCAAACTAATGGAGTGTTTTGTGCTGCAGCAGCAGGCTGGCTTGCTGTGTTGTTCAAGAAATCCTGTTACAGTGCCCAGAGAAAAGAATGTGTGTCTCCCCTGCTAATGATTGCAGTGAGTTGATGACTGATCGCTCCTTCATCCTTCACAATAAAATGCTCTTCAATCGCTCTCATCTTTATTCTCATCTTTATTCTCATCTTTATTCTCATCTCCATCCTCTTCCCACTCTTCGTCTCTCGCTCTGGACACTTCCTCTCCAGTCTTCCACTCACGTCTACGGACTTCCCCTTCCCACCGTCGCTCTCTCCTACTCCCACACCCTTCATCTCAACTCTCTTCTCACTACTCCTCTCGCTCCTCTTGCCTCTTGGCTTCTCCTCCATCATCATCTCGGCTACTCCATCTTCGCCCATCATCACTTCTTACGCTCCCTCAACTATCTTCACCTCTTTCATTCTTCCGTCGTCGGTCTCAACAATTGGTCTTCCATCTATTCAAATCCTGCCTTGCCCTCCCTTTCTTCTTCTATCCTCTCCAACAACAACAACAACAACAACAACAACAACACCAACAACACCAACAACAACCACTCCTTTCTTCATCTTCAGGCTCTCCTCAAAAATGCTAAATATTCTCCTCCTTATGCTTCCATCTTCCTTCAAAAGTCTCTCCATTCTCACATCTTGCTTTCCTTGCTACCCTCCACTCCTCTAAAAAACCCTTCTTCTTCTTTCCTCGGTCCTCAATCTCCTTTGGTCATCTATTATCAATCTTTAATCAATCTCCAATCCAATCACACCGATAAACGTCTCTTCAAGTATCTTCGTGTCTATCAGTCTTCTCTTCATTGGGATGCTTTCCTTCTTTTATGGGAACTCACCTTGGCCAGATCCATCTCTTCCCCTCTCTTGATCGACTATTTCACAACTTCCCTCATCCCAAAACTTCATCTTCATCATCATCCCATCAATCGTCTACATCTCTCTCAATTATTGGCTAATAGTCTTGCCATACTCATCCATCGTCGTAAACCTGTCAATGCCCTCAACTATTTTACCAACTTGTTGAACATTGAAAATACCCTTGTCAATCATTTTCACTTGCCTAGAATCCCTCGTCTTATTCAACAACGCATTCAAATCATCAGTCAAATCTTGCCTCAATTTCAAGTCTTGGCCACTCAATTAACTCAACAACAACAACAACAACAACAACAACAACAACAACAACAACTCACTTCTTCTTCTTCTTCTTCTTCTTCTTCTTCTTCTTCTTCCTGTTTGCTATCTCCTAATGTCATCAACAAGTTGAAAAATCCTCATGGTTCCATAGATCCTTATATCATTGCCACTCTTCTTCGTACTTCACACCAGTTTGATCAACCTCATTTAATTCATCAATTCCTTCATTCCATTCTTCAATCTCAATCTATTTTAGAATCTACCAGAGTCATCACTCGCTCAACCGGTCATCTAGTCGCTAGAGTACCGTTCTCTCCTCAATTCAAACTCATCAATTCCAATCATGAGTATCTAGACATCTTGAACCAATCCAAAGGCATTCATAAAACCGGTTTGATTTTATCCCAGGCTCAAGTCTTAGTAGCCAAAATCGAACATGGCATTCAAGCCAACGAGCGAATAGATCAACTACTCAACTATGTCTTCGATCTCTTAGATCTTCAATTCCCATCTCCTTCTCATCCACCATCTAAACTCCTCAACCATCAAAAAATCTACTTACACGGTGGTAGACTAGAACACTCTAGATTAGCACGTCGAAAATCTTCAGGTATTCACCAAATCATCCTTCATTTATTAAACAACATCTCCATCATCCATCCCATCCATGAACATCATCATTGGTGTGGTTTGTTGGATGTATTAGAAAAAATGATGACCGTCTACAAGGCTGGGGTGTTGATGGATTATAGGATTTGGAGAAAGTTATGTGAAGCTAGAGTAGTAGTACAAGGTGGGCAAGATCATGATGATTTAAAAAATGGTTTTCAATGGGAAGGTCAGGGTGGATTCAAAAGGTTACTTGAACTCCTTATCAAATGGAAACAATTCACTCCACCACATCATCATCATCATCATCATCATCATCCTTCTCACCTTCAACAACAACCACAACCACAACCATCTCAACATCAACATCAATATGATACAACATATCATCATCTTAAATCTGTCACTTCCTTATCTAGAATTTGGCCTAGAGATTTAGGTCTCAACATACTCAAAAGAGTGTTATGTTCTGGTATGGATTCTTCTTCATCATCCGATTTAAAATCATCTTCTCCCATTCAACCCAACTGGACTTCTAGACTTCAACTTCTTTTAAACGTCTTTCAAACATTTGGAAATCCTAGAAGGTTTAGAGATCATAGATTGATGCGATTGATTGAATTGAGTTTATTGAGTTGTCAAAGTAAAAAAGGAGGCTGTCAATGTTGGAGTGCAAGTGCAAGTGAGGAGTTATTAAAAGGGTTGGAATCACTTGGAATAAGAATGAGTCATAAGCATAGTAGTCATAAGAATAAGAATATTAATAATAATAATAATAATAATAATCATCATCATCATCATCATTATAGTAAGGCTTGAGTGTATGAGAGAGAGAGAGAGAGAGAGCAGATTGGATATAAAGCGTCTTGGGTGGGGATGAAGATGAAGACCAATCTTCTTTCTCCTCTCCCCAAATGGCTGATTTCTATCGCACCGCCAACATTCGATTTCCTCCACGTCCACACAATCCTCCCACTCCATCAGAAGCTGCTCATATTCTCCTCTCAACTGCTCTTCATTCTAATTCAACGCCCTTTATTCAATGTCTAATTGATAAACCTGAAAGTAGGTCTTTTCTTTTCTTATTTTTAAAAAAAAAAAAAAAAAAAAAAATCATATTTTATAGATTGTTTAACATTGATATGGAATGACATTCAAAAAAAAGTCGGATCTCTTTATGTCATTTATCATCCTCCTAATTCTCCTCTGCCTTGTGATGGTTTACGTTATATCGATCCTGTCGAACATTCCGTTCATTGTCCTGTTTCCATCAACACTCATCCTCCATCTCCTACCACTTCTTCTCAAACGAATCTCATTGTCGAACAACTTGAATCTAGATCTGGATTTATTCCACCTCCTTCTTTGGCTAGTCCTCCTTCCGATGATCTACCGATTCGGTTTAGGAGAAGGTTTCATATCACTTTAGGTCCTGTTCATCCGGCTTTGTTTTTAGTTTATTGGGGTCGCTTAGATCCTCCTCCTTTAAACGTCCCTTGTATTCCTTCGGGTTGGGAAAGAGAACCTATTCGCGTTTATCCTTTACCTCAACTTCAACTTCAACATCATCAACAACAACAACAACAACAGCAACAACAACAACAACAACAACAACAACAACAACAACAACAACAACAACAACAACCTTCACAACAGTTTCATTTTCTTCCTCATTTGTTTAGGTCTTCTGTTCCTTCTCAAATTTCTTCGGAAATCGATCATCAAACGTTGTCTCTTGCTTCTCTTCATCAACAACCATTACCACCACCACCGTCACAACAACCACCGTCACAACAACAACAACAACCCTCACAACAGCAGCAACAAAAACAACAACAACAACAACAACAACAACAACAACAACAACAACAACAACAACAACAGCAGCAGCAGCAGCAGCAACAACAACAACAACAACAAAAACAACAACAAATTTTACATCCAAATAATCCTAATCAAATGTCTTTAACACAGCACCAATTAATACAAGCCAGCCAACAAGCTCACATCGCTCAAATGAACGCTGCTCTAAGGCATTCTCAACCTACTATTTCTTTATCACCCATCAATTCAGTTGCCCTTCAACAACCATCTCTTTCCATGAATCATCCTCAACAACAAACTTCTTTGTCAAATCAACAATCTATTCTCTCTCAAAATAATAATAATCTTTCTTCTCAACTTCAACATCAACAACAACCATTGTCTCAACAACCACAATCACAACCACAACCACAACAGCAACAACAGCAACAACAACAACAACAGCAGCAGCAGCCACTTACATCTCCTCAGATTCATCAAAATCAGTCTTCTGGTCCAATGCAACATTCACAACTCAGTTTATCTCAACAACAACAACATCTTCATCTTCAACCTCACTTGTCTCAACAAAATTATCCACAATTATCAAATTCTAATTCCCAACAGTCTCTTCAACCACCACAACCGTCACTTATTCAATTACAACAAATACAACCTCATCCACAAGTTCAGTTACAGCTACAACAACAACAACAACAACAACAAATATCTCAAACTCAACTTCAGTTGCAACAATCTTTACAGCAGCGGTTACCGTTACCCCCTCAACAACAAACTCAATTGCAACAACATCAATTTCAACAACCACTTCCACAAAACCAACAACATCAATTACAACAACCACTTCCACAAAACCAACAACATCAATTACAACAACAGCAGCAACAACAACAACAACAACAACAGCAGCAACAAGAACAACAGCAACAACAGCAACAACAACAACAACAACAGCAACAGCAACAGCAACAGCAACAGCAACAGCAACAGCAACAGCAACAGCAACAACAACAACAACAGCAACAGCAACAACAACAACAGCAACAGCAACAGCAACAAGAACAACAACAACAACAGCAGCAGCAGCAACAACAACAACAACAACAGCAACAAGAACAACAACAACAACAACATTCACTCCAACTTAAACAACAAGGTCCTAATAATCCATTATCTCAACCTCAACTGTTGCAACGTCCATCTTTAAAACCTGTCTCCCCTTTAAAATCTACATTGTCTCAACTTAAACCTCAATCCATTCCATCACAGCAACAACCACTACCACAACCACTACCACCAGCACCACCACCACTACCATTATCATCATCATCACTGCAACAACAATCTACTCTTCTTTCATCTCGTCGACCATTATTTCATGGTGAACCTATTGAAATGTTAACTGATCCATTAGATATTTTAACCAATCGACAATTAGCTGCAAGGCGATTTATTGCTTCACATTTAGCTATGAATCGGATCACTTCTCCTTGGACAATTTATCAACCAAGTCAAAAAGGTAAATCAAAAATTGGATTAGATTTATTGAGTGAGTTGGAAGAGATGGTTAAGAAAGATGAAAAGGAGAAGGAAAGTATGGACAGTGGGAATGAAAGTGTGGAGAGTGGAAATGAGAATGGCTTAAGAGAGAGAGTCTTTAGAGAGCGAGTTAAAAGTTTGGTTAAAGGATCTATGGGTCCTGAGAGTCTTTCTGAACAGGTTTCATAATTGTTAAGCTGTTTTTGATTCTGTGGAGAGGTGGGCTGGGGGGGAATTATTCATGTATACATATACTTAATATTTGTTATCATGAATATATTTAGGTATTGTTCAATGATGGAGGGGTGGGATAAAATAAATAATTGATGTAGATGTACCATAGAAGGGGTATCAGTTCTGACAACTATGTGAGTTAAGATTAAGTGCAGATTTATAAAAAGGAGAAGCAAGGTATGGAAAGTGGGAATGAACATGTGGAGAATAAATATATAGAAAATGAATATGAAAAATGGAAATAAGTGTATGGGTTAAAAGAGAGAGAGAGAGAGAGAAAGTTAATAAGTTGGTTAAAAGATCTACAGGTCTTGAGACTCTTTTTGAAATGGTTTCTTTCTTGATCAACAGTTGATGTTATTTTTTGTGCTAGTGGTGAAGTGGAAAGGGATTTAGACTTGTATTTTATGTATATATATATATATATATATATATATATATTATAGATTTGGTATCAGGTAGAGAGTTAGGTATTGTTCAATGATTGGAGAGGTGGGATGAAATATATCATTGATGTAGATGGACCATTAAGGGGTAGGGTGTAGGGGGGAAACGTTGGGGGTATCATTACTGGTAAATGGGTGATTTAGAGTTAGTGTACAGCTATGAAACTGTGAAGAACAGTATGGCAAGTGGGAGTTGAATATGTAGAGAGTGGAAATGGGAACAGGAATTGGAACGGGAATGGGAAGATGGGTTAACAGAGGGAGTTTTTAGAATGAGAGAGAGAGAGAGAGAGTGTGTGTGTGTGTGTGAGAGAGAGAGAGAGAGAATGAGAGAATGAGATGGTTAAAAGTTTGGTTAAAGGATTTATAGCTCTTGCGAGTCTTTCTGAACTGGTTCCTTTCTTGTTAAACTGTTTTAAATTTTGTGGAGAGGTGGGCAGGAGGGAAGAGGAGAAGATTTATTCTTGTATGTATATATACTTTAGATTTGTTATTATGAATATAGTAAGATCTTATTCAATAAAGGAAGGTGATATAATAAATGGTGGATGTAGATGGATCATTAGAGGGGGGTAAGGGGGAAGGAAGGATCAGCTATGGTAAATTTGTGGTTAAGAGTAAGTACCAATTTTTGATATGGAGAAGGAACATAAGGAAAGTGTGAATGATTATTTAGAGAGCGGAAATAGGAACAGGAATTGGAAGATGGGTTAACAGAGGGAGTTTTTACAGAGAGAGAGAGAGAGAGAGAGAGAGAGAGAGAGAGAGAGAGAGAGACAGAGAGAGTTGAAATATTGGTTTAAAGGATCTATAGCTCTTTATAGTCTTTCTGAACTGGTTTCTGACTCATTAAGCAATTGTTATTTCTTTTCTTGTTTATTTGTGGAGAGGTGAGGTGGGGAAGATTTAATAATGTGATCATGTAAATGTATTATATTTGTTATCATGAATATATGTTAGTCTTGTTCAAAGATGGAGGGGTGGGATAAAATAACAACTGAAGTAGCAGTTTTCTGAACTTAGACAATTTGATAAATGGTGTTGGCATCTATAATGAAGAGAAGGTATAAAAGTAAAAAAGAAAAAAAAAAAAAAAAGAAGAAGAAGAAGAAAAAAAAAAAAAAGGGGAAAAAAAAAAAAAAAAAAAAAACTAGTATGGAAGATAGAGTGAAACGAGAAGTTAAAGGAATAAAAGAAGAAGAAAGGAAGGAGGATAAAGTGCAAGATATGCACCTAGTTTTATCACACCTGGGGACAGTCCCAAGTAGAGGCAGACTGTGGTACACATCTTTCAGTAACACAGAAAAAATTTCTAGGAGAAAAGCAAAAGGACTCAGTTCTCAAAAGTGTAATAAAAGGGCTGTCAGGTAAGATGGTGATGGAAGCACCACTAAGAGAACTTCAAAGTGCAAGGGAAAGTTGGACTCTCTGTGCACAGTTTTTTTTTTTTTAGGGTAGAAAGGATACACAAGCAGTGGCAAGTAAAGATGAAAGGGTATGGTATGTACTTGCATAAATTATGGTTAGCACCAGACACATTCTAAAGAGTTAAGGAACAGGAATGATGAGCAATGGCATGAAAAAATCACACCTAAGATAAGGATAATGTTTTTTAGGAAAAGCAGTGTTCACCCAGTGTGCTACCCACATCACTGGTAACTTATCTTTTTGGACTAATCAGCTTGTGTATCCCAGGAAGAACAAAGGGGAAGCATAGCACAGAAGATAGCACTATTATAAATATGTAATTATGGTTTTAGAAGAGCAAAGGGAAAGAGAAGTGCAGAAAAGAATTTAGGGTCTGTGCGCTTGGGTTTTGCAGAAGGATGTGCCACATAAAGGAATGATCAACTTAGGAGTGCAAGCGCTGAACATGATGGATTTGGATTTTCCAATAATTGTGTGTTATGTGTTAAGGAAGGAATTATGGCACAAGGAAGGCCTCAAGTACATAGTATACAGCACCCCAGCTAGTGTGGTAACTTACTGAAATAGGTAATGTAAGTTGCAGAGGCTAACTAGTCAAGTCAATTGTCAGAACTATAGACTTAGTAATGAAACAAGGAGAATGGGAACTCAATCATCTAATTACCCAAGAGTCAAAGAGACTAGGATCAGCACTGAAAGGTGACAACACAGGAAGTACCACTGAAACAATGCAAAGGTACAGTCATAAGCACACATGTGGAACATGAGTGAAACAAATAAATACTAGTTTTAGTAGGCTTAGGAAACAACACTGGAGATCCACTAGGGAACCGTGTCTGGAGCGCTGAAAAATATAAGAAGGAAAGGCTATCTTATAGGAGAGGAAGAAGAGTGAGGTAAAAGATTATTATTGAGATCAGTCATTTTGATTACAAACATTAGAGCTTCATATTATATACTTTTGAAATATATTGTGATATATAGCGATTTTGTCTATTTTGTGATTACTCTGATAAAAAGTTAGTGCGTCTGTGTGTGTATTTAATATAGTTTAGTGAAAAAGCACAACACAGAGGGAATATATAGATTCAGTAGGATAAACTATTATTAGAGTTATTTTATTGCTATAATAAGGCATATTCAGAGAGATCTCTCCAAGAGGGAGTAGCTGTGGATATTAGCGCTTATTAAGAATAGAAATATCCAGATAGTAATATTTTTTTTTCCTTATCTTTTAACTCATCTCTCAACTCATAACCTATCTAGTCAGATACTAGTATTACACATTATTGTGCTGTCTTTAAAATAAAAGTGGCAGGTGCTTCTTTTTAGAAATTCAAAAGAAGAACCAACCCATCTCACATTGTGTCTACTGCTTAGTACTTTAAAACTCTCTACAATCAATGTTCCAACAGTGGCATAATTGTAACTAGTGCTTTGATTAGATTGTTTGGTCTTCAGGGTTTTGTCAAGAAGGCATAATCAAGCCGGCACTTCAGTGGAAGAGTCGTAGGTTCTACAACAAGTGGATCAATAAGCCATTATCAGGGGATAGATTAGGACTGTATCATGGATATAGTTGGGTTAAATTATAAAGTATGTGTTTATTTTTGAATTTTGTTTTGATTCTTTTATTTCAAAGATGGAACCTACTGCAACTACATCTAGGGGATGTCAGGAGAGGTTTAAATCACCCAATAACACAGCATTGTTGCCACAGAGGGTAACCTCAATTATCAGATGTAAAGATGAAAGATTGAGTTTTGCGGGCATTAATACCAAGAAGTTCTTATGTAGGTTTGAACAAGCAGCTGAAGTTCATGGAGCAACCAAATATGATATGGTGCACCAAGTATTGTTCTTTGTATCAAATGAGTGCAAGGACAATCTTAAGGATCAAAAGGGTCACAAAGAGCGTGATTGGTCAGTGCTAAAGGAAAAGATGCTTAAAAGATGGCCAAAGATTACTGAGGAAGCTAGGTACACAATTAAGGATCTAGATGTCTTGGTTAAGAAGGCCAAAGCTGGAGGGGGTGTTTGGGACCTTAAAGAATTTAAAAATTTCAGGAGGGGAGTTTGATCAAATGGTCAAGTAGTTGGTCAGTAATGAAGATTTTAGTGATCATAACGCATCTTTACCAGCGTTAGCGCCAGAAGTGGAAGACTGGGCAAAGAGGCGCTTGGATAACAAATGGAAATTAGTCAAGAAGAGGGACGGTAATTATTAGTACCCTGGATTAGAAAAAGTAGAGACAGCGGTGAAACCTGAAATGAAGTTGCATCAAATTGAGCTCTGCGCAGTTAGCGTCCCTTTGGATAAGGAGGAAATGGACAAGGATGCATCTGATGTTTGATTATCTCTTCAGGTGTTGTCCCCTAAAGCTAAAATTTTAACTAAACAGCAGCCAGATTCTGTTATGGCAAAGGTTGACAAATTGGAGAAGAAAATAACTGAAGCAGAAAAAGCAAAGGAGGTGTTTAGGCCCAAGAGTTCTTCCCAACCATCACACTTTGCTACAATGGTATGTTACTATTGTAGTAAAGAAGGGAATACTAGGATGAGGTGTAATGTGCTTCAAAAGGATAAAGAGGAGAGGGTAGTTTACAAAGATGAAACTACACCAATGTTGGAAAATGGGACTAAGCTTGTTAAAGACAAGGATCAAGGGATGCAAGCCATGGTCATCAATTATATTAATAAGAAGTCTATGGAGGGCAAGTCAAGCAAGGGAAAAGAACCTGAAACAAAAGAGAAAGACAAGGATGTCAAGTCAGTTGATTTTGCAGTCACTTGCGCAGTATTGGATTTTAAAGTGAAATAAGGAGCGGTTTCAGCGCCACTTACTGCACCATGTTTGGAGATGTTTACAGTGATGGTTTTGTATTTGTATATAATAAACTTTTAAGTTGTATGGAATGATGAAAAGCAGAAAAAAGTGAAAGACCTTTTATAGGCAAAAAGGAGAGAGAGCTCACAGAGATAAGAAGTGTACATACAAGGGTGTGAGAGAAAAGATCCTTCCAAAATAAAAAATTACAAATAACAGAGAGTACTAAAAAGATGTTCCAATAAAATATATTTTAGTATATATCAATTTATTTGATATATTTTAAATTTCACTTTTAAATGTCACACTTAGTACAAAACAATTGGATTTTTCAATTTTTAGAATTTAATATAATTTTAGTATTTTAAATAAACTTATTTGAATTTGTTTCATTTTGAGTATGAGTATATTTTTATCTTTTTTAACCTGTCATTGAGCACAGTGTTAGGGAATAAAAATATATATAAGACATTAGCATTAATTTAAATATTTACTAAATTTACTTATTGTAATTTTTTAATTTATTGCAAGTAGTTTTAAAGTAAATATAATACAATTAATAATAAAATAAGAAATAAAAAAGGTGTGGCTTCATCCCAGTAAATAGTTAATTGTTTAACTGTGTAAGTCTAGCAGCCTAGCTGACACTACTAGACTTACCCAGTAAGTAATCATTTATTTACTGGAATAGAGCCATGCCATTTATTTCTTATTTTATTTAAGTTTTTCTTAATTTGTAATTTACTTGCAATAATTTTACCAATTAAATAAGTAAAACAAGTAATTAATTAAATTTAATGTTCCCCATTTTTTATTCCTTGACAGTGTCCTCATTACAGCGGAAAGGTAAATCAAAACTATAAAAATACTATATATTAAAATCAAATATTTTTTATTTTTCATTTACTTTGGCATTTATAGAAACTTAAAATAAAATCAAATAAATTATAAGTAAAATTGACATATACAGATCAATACTGTATATGAGTACATTCTTTATAGAACAACTTTAATTATTAGAAATTTCTATCATTGAAATTATTCTTTCTCTCATACTCATTTATATAGAATTTCCGAATCCGTATTTTGTCTCCTTTTTGCTTATATGAGGCCTCTCATTCTGGCTATTTTATTGCATCACTTATATACTTACTTTACAATCATATTATATATACCATAAATCATCTACTACTTCTCATATTGTGTTAGTATTTAAATTTGGTGTAATTTTAAGCTTTTATAGTAATAATTAACCAATTCTTTACCTTCTTACTTGAGTTATACTTTATAAAGAAATAAAAATACGTAAACACTTGAAATCTTGAGCCTTCCTACACCTATCTTTGCTGTTGGACCTCTGGAAATCCTTCTAGACCAATAAGGACCTTCTGAAAATTGGGAGCCTATCCAGATTGTCATTGACACATTGATACGTTGACGCCAGTGACCATAGGACCATTGACTCCAATGACCAATAGCAATTTTTTTAACAAAAGACAAACAACAAATGTCAAAAGGCACTTGAATTACCTTTTTTCTGTGACTGGGAATCAAACCTGGCCCCAGAATCAATGTTAATATAAGTTTAATTATCTTATATATTTGTAGTGACTATAGAAGTTACTATCTGTAGGTCTCACTCTGCATATTTCATATTTCATGTATGTCTTTTTTACTCAGCACTCTTTAGTGGCATTCAATTACTCACATTACAGGGGGATGTGTCTGGAATATAAAATATTTTTTTTCCCTAGTTGATGAAGATAGAGAAATTTTTGTTCTTAGTCCTAGAAGTAATATTATTACATTATTAAATTAAATTAATTTTTTTTTTAATTATTTCAGTTGAGATTTTGTCCTGATAATTAAAATATTATTTTATTACTTCAGTTGATAATTAGTCCTGTTATTAATATAATAAATTTATAAATTAATTAATTGATAAGAAATTCTATTAAATTATTTCAGTTGACAGTTAGTCCTGGTAATTAAATATTCAGTTACAATTAGTCCTGATAATTATATATCAACATACAAATTCTTAATTGATTTAAAATTGTGTTAATTATTTCAGTTGACTCCTTGTCCTGATAATTAATAATTTATTTTACTATTTCAGGTGATTTATCTAAATCCTGGTAGTAACATATCAATATTTTTATTAATTTGATTAATTAAAAATTATAATAATTATTTCACTTGATTTTTTGTCCTGATAAGTGTTATATTTTCATTATTTCAGTTAATTAATAATCCTGATAATTGATCAAATATTTAGAATTTTTTTTATTTTATCTCTTATTTCATTTTCCACAAGTTAAATAATAACTGATTTAATATCAATATTTCCTTTACTCTCAGTTCAAGTTATACAAACAATGGCTGATATAAGTGCTTCTACTACATGTAAAGAGGAGTTGCACCTGATTGATTATGATGAGATTTCTGTAAGCTCTCCTTTGACTGATAAACTTGCTCAAATTAATCAATTATTGGAACAAACAGGATGTATGATTGCAGGAAGTAGATATAAAAAAAGAGAAGACTCCTTTGGACTCAAAGCCAAAAGTGAGCCCCACAGAAGAGCTTCCCAAAGACTTCTGAATAAAAAAGATGTCCTTGCAGCAGCAAGTAAACAACTTGTCAACTCACATCAAGGAGTTGAAATCATGAACCTAAGGTTACAAACAAAGGTAGAGTTTCCAGAAGAAAACCTAAAAAGTGTAAAGACTTTTCTCCTAGAAAAGAGGAAACTTCAACAAGCAGTAAAATCCCCTCCGCAGTTGCTTCTTCATCAACAGGAAAATGTGGAAGTTTCAAAATGGCAGTGAAACTGGCTTAACACTCAGTGGGACTCCCTCCAAGCTCAACAAATGAAACAAGCTCCTTAGGCAGGTCCCTCCAGATTCCAAAAATTCAACCCATCCCCTCCTCACCCAAACCCAGGAGGAAGAAAAAGGGAAAAAATCACTTCCATGTTTTTCCAAAACCATGGTAATGACCTCCATTGAATCTCAAGTTCCCTTTCTTGTTACTGAATCAGTTTCTTCAGGTAATTCTGAAATGGGAGATGATACCTTGAGACCAGTAGAGGCTGAGTCTAGTGGGCATATTAATCAATATTATGATTTAACTAATCCTTTAGTATTAATCACTACTTCAATGATAAAACCTGATATGGATATAATAGATGAAACAATTGATCCTGAAGTTTATGAGAGTCTGGAAAATTACTCTGTTTCTCTATTAAGAAATACTCCTGATGTAGCTACTATTAATGATGAATATTTGAGAGATATTATTACTAAACAAATATAAATAATGAAAAAACTACAATTGACTCAAAAATCTAATAGTTTGTTAAATGAACAAGGTTACCAAGCAGTGAGAAGTGAATTGTAGAGGGTTTCTGATGATTTGTATAATTACAAAGTAACTCATGAAAAGAAAGTTTCTTTGTGGAAAAATATCAAGAATGATTTGTCAAAATTACAAGTGTCTGTGTCAATCTGTTGCTAGAAACTAGAAGAACATAAATTGAACTTTAAAAGATGGAGTGAAAATTTTTTATCTCTGCAAAACAAGAATCAATTATCTTTTGCAACTATCAATGAGACATTATCCAGTATTCCAAGAGTAAAGACAAGGCTAAAAAACATTGAAGAACAGTTGAACTCATTGTTACTTGACATAAATATTATTCCACTTCTTTGAAAGAACCTGTTTCACAAGCTACTCCAATTGTACCTGAGACAAGATCATCAGAAGTAAAATTAGTGCAAGAAATGCCTGTAGATATTCCTGAGTTTCCATCAAAAATTGATGATGCACCTGGTTCATCTACAGAAGGGTTAAGCAATGATATTTCTTCCCAGTTAGATAAATTACAACTCTCTTCTTACACAGTAACAAGTATGAAACAAGGATATTTCCTCAAATCAAAAGAATTGGCCCAAAATTGACCAATACCTAACATTTGATGGTGATTCATCCTCTGATTGGCAGCAATTTATTTTAAGAATTGATAACCTTAAGACTTCTTATAAACTTCCAGATGAAGATATTGTGTCTAAATTGATTTATTTATTTTCCAATGTTTCCCTGATGTGGTATGAATCTGTCCTTTTAGATAAGAATGACTACTCCTGGAGGATTGGAAGAAATTGTTTAAAGCACAGTTTGGTGGTTCAAATTTTAGGTTAGCCCAACAAAGGCAGTATGGGGAAGATAGATATATCTCATCTTCTACAGGAAAACCTATTTATTTCTAAATGAAACTAGTACAGATCCTGAGAGAAATGGATCTAAACATTGACTTTGAGTTATAGAAGGATAGGATACTTTATAAATAGCCAATGTCTCTGAGAGACTTAATAATTTCTAGGACTGAATTCTAAAGGGAACCTTCTTCTTTTATTAATGCTTGTGATGATTCTTTTTAAATAACAAGTATAATTCTAAAAGGTTCACTCCTAGACCTTCATTGGAAAGCATCTCCAATTACCAACAAAAACTTCCATAAAAGTTGGTAAATTTTCTGCCCCTGCTGCACCTAAAAAGTATGCAACAAAAACTTGCTTTAAATGCAGAAAGCATTAAAAGAAAGAGCATGTTTGTTACAATAAAATAAATCTTGTTGAAAAAACAGAGGAACCTGCTGATGACACAGTTGCACTGGATGATCCTTCAAGTGATTGTGCAAGCAACATTTCTTATGAATCTCACCAGGAACTCTTGATTCTGGAAGAATATATTCAATATTTAAATAATATTGACATTGAAAACAATGATTTATCTAAAGTTGAAGTTTCTGAGATCATAAGAAATCTTGAAGACAGCTCAATAATTATTACCCCTCTCAAGGCACCAGTCTTAATTAATGGAAAAAACATTGAGGTTGTTTTGGATTCTGGAGCTGGAGGAAGTGTAGTATCTGAAAAAGCAATTGCTTCAGTGGATCAAGACTATAAATCAAAACTGATGCCTATCACTTCTGAAAATTGGAGAGGTTATGGCTCTGTTTTGTCCCCCATTGGTAAATACAAGGCCATAGTATTTTTTAAATATAACCATGGTTTTGTAAGAGCTATTTGTGATTTTTTTGTCATTAAAAATTTTAATTTAAGAAGTTGGTTTATCATAGGAAATGACATTTTAAACAAATATGGCATAAAATTAGATCCTTCAAACCAATGCTTCACAATGGGGATAAATGGGAAGAGAAAATTTAAGTTTTCCTCCCCCAAAAAACTATTAAAACCAGAATCGAACACATGTAATTCTGTGGTTCAATATAAAGGAAGATCTAAAAAAGAAATGCATGCCCTTATGTCTGAAAATGACAATGCCTCTTTTGGAGAACAACTTTCTGGTGAGTATAAAGATTCCATCATTAACTTGATAAAATCTTTTCCTATGGCCTTTGCTCATGGGTCACATGAACTGGGATTAGTTAAAGAAGAAATGAAACTCTCATTGTCTTGTCCATTAACTGATATACCACCTAGTTTAAAGAAGAAGCCTTATCCTGCTTTTCCCACAAAGAGAAAAGATATTGAAGATAATATTTCTAGCCTTTTAAAAATGAATATTATTGAAAAGGTAGTTGAAACACCTAAATATTGTATTATCTCACCTGTCCTAATTTCTTATGAGAAAGATAAATCCAGGTTATGTGGTGACTATAGAGCATTAAATACTTATACTGTAGATGATATCTATCCTTTAACAAGAACTAGCTCTATACATGCTACCTTACAGGGTGCTAAATATATCAGCTGTATAGATAATAATGAAGGATATCACCAGGTACCTGTTGAGAAAAATTCTCAGAATTTCCTGATGATTGCTACTCATATGGGTATTTATAAGAATGTTAAGATTCCATTTGGCCCCAAAAAATCCCCTTCAGTTTTTCAAAAAGTTATGGATAACACATTCCATCAAGAAATAATTGAAGGATGGCTGATGGTTTACATTGATGATATCATCATATTCTTCAAAACATTTGAGGGCCATCTCAACCACCTGTGTAAAGTGTTCCAAAAAATGGATGAGATAAATATGAAACTTTCTGTGAAGAAATGTAAATTTGGTTTCCATTCTTTAAAAGCTCTTGGTGATGTTGTTTCAGGCTTACAGATATGTGTTGACCAAAACAAAGTGGCAGCCATACAACAGGTGAAGGCTCCTACTACAGTTAGAGAGCTCCAAAGTTTTTTGGGAATGTGTTGATACTATAGACAATATATTAAAAATCATCAGGTCATAGCATTACCCCTAAACCAATTAACTAGGAAAGATGTTGCTTTTGTCTGGAACAGTGAAAGACAAAGAGCTTTTAACACTATGAAAATTTTTTTGATGTCAGCACCAGTTCTTGCATTGCCTCACTTCAATCAACCATTTGTTTTATACACTGATGACAGTTTTATTGGCCTTGGTGCTGCTCTCCATCAAGAACAAGTTATGAATTACAAAGTATCAGAAGCAGTAATGTTTTATATTTAAAGAACCTTGAGAAATAGTGAATTGAAATATGGTTCCACTAAACTGGAGTGTTTAGAAGTGGTTTGAGCTCTAGAGACGCTACATTATTTACTGGATGACCAGAAATTTGAACTTGTCACTGACTGTAGTGCAGTGAAATCCCTCTTGAACTTGAAGACACCGAACAGACATATGTTCAGATTGCAGTTAGCTGTTCAAGAATACAGAGGGAGGATGACAATAATTTATATGGCTGATATTGTTCACTCAAATTTGGATATGTTATCAAGGTTTCCTTTGAAAAATTATGACTCTAATCCTGCATATGATCCTGAGGATAAAATAATCCACATTCATGGGATTTATGTGGTTGATATGGAGGAAGAGCTATTACAGCTTATTCTGGATTCATATGATAAGTACACTGACTTAAAAAATTTATGCACCATATTAAATGATCCAAAGAATGCTTCAATACAAGCATTAATTAAAACCCTTCCACCAAAGTACCAAAAAGCTTTGGAAAAAGGTAAATTTTCAATTGATGAAGAATATCTATATTATAGAAGAAAGTTGAGTAATGTCATTGTTATTCCTCCTTCTATGAAAGAGATCATCTTGAAAATTTGTCATGATGACATATTAGCTGGACATTTTGATCTTGAAAAAACAATGATCAGAATTAAAAACACTTCTTGGTGGGTGAATATGTCTGAATACACCAAATTATATGTTGAATCTTGTGATTCTTGCCAGAAATCAAAAAGATTAACTGGAAAAAAAGCTGGATTAATGCACCATGGAAAATAATAAACATGGACTTTGTAACAGGATTTTCCATTGCTGGAAAAGAAAGTTACAACTGTTGCTAGGTTATTGTGGACAGATTCACAAAAATGTGTAAATTTATCCTTCATTAAAAGGATGTTTCCACTAAAGAATTAACTTTCTTGTGGTGTTCTCATATGTCCAATACTTCTTATTTTCCAAAGGCCATAATCTCTGATGGATGCTTGTTGTTGTGATCTGAAGCTTTCTACTTCCCATCACCCCTAGACTGATGGATTAGCTAAAAGAATGATTTAGACTTTAGAGGACATGATAAGAAGGTACTGTGCCTCTAGCCTTGAGTACAAATACAATGACAGGTTCACTCATGATTGAGTTACATTACTCCCTGCTTTGGAATTCACTTATAATAGCACTGTTAATTCTGTTACTGAAAGAAAGCCTTTTGAGCTCTGGCTTGGATATGTTCCAAATACTCCTGCCCAAATTATCAATAATAAAATACCTAAATTGGAGTACATCCTAGTGTAAAATCTTTTCATTAAATGCAACAACTTTTCAGAATTCATGCTCAAAAATGTATTGAAAAATCATTTGAATATGAGAAGAAGAGGTGGGACAAATTCCATAAAGAATACACTTTTAAGAAGGGTGATGAAGTACTGATTTCTACAGTCCACTTCAAGTTATAAGTTAATAAATTAAAAGACCCATTTGTAGGTCCATTTGTTGTCAGAAGAATGGTTGGTGATAATGCAGTTGAAGTTATCCTGTACTCTCCATATGACAGAAAAAATCTTGTTTTTTCAATATCTCTTCTGAAACCTTACACATACAATAGTAATTTATTTTCAAAAAAGAGGGGAAGACCAAAGAAGACCCCTATCAAGATCACTGAAAAAGCATAAATTGATATGGTTCTCAATGACAGAATAATCACTGCTAAAAAGGTACTGAATACTTATTGAGATTCAAGAATAAACCTTCTGAATATGATTCTTGGATACCTGGGAGAGAGATATCAAACCTTCCTTCTCTACTAAATAAATATAAAAAGAAAAAAATCATAGAATTTTTTTATTGTTTTTTAGAGTGAGGGAGTGTCAGCCAGGCTACTAGACTTACGCAGTGAAATAATTAGTTATTTACTGGGATGAAGCCACACCTTTTTATTTTTTATTTTTTTATTAATTATATTATATTTACTTTATTATTACTTGTAATAAATTAACCAATTACAATAATTAAGTTTATTTAATATATAAAATTAATAGTAATGTCCTTCATATTTTTATTCCCTAACACTGTGCTCAATAACAGGTTGGAAGAGAAGTAAAAATATATTAATACTAAATTTTAAGAATTAAAATTTCTTTATTTAAAAAGTTGAAATTCTATTAATACAAAAATTTAATTCAAATTATTTTATACTAAGTGTGACATTTAAAAGTGAACTTTAAAATATATCAAATAATTTGATATATAGTAGAATATATTTTATTGATGCATCCTTATAACACACTTTTGTTATTTGCAATTTCTTTTTTTTGGAAAAGTTTTTCTCTCACACTCCTGTATGTTGGCTTTTCAACTCCGTGTGCTCTCTCTCTCCTTTTTGAATATAAAAGGCCATCCATTTTGTGCTGTTTCTTCATTCATTACTATTTATATTTTTATTATATACAACCAATAATAATCCTATTACTACTATAGCTGGTTTATTTATTAAAATTTGCGTAATTAAAATCCTTTTACGTAATAATAAAATATTCCCTTACCTTTTTTTTAGTAATAAATCATCTATGATAAAAATCTATGTACCTTGATTTAAATCCCTGAGTTATCCAACTTCACTGCTGTTTGGACATCCATAAAATCTTCTACACCATAAAGACCCCTTGATAGAAGGCCTCACTTTCCTAGGAAAGGCTTTTGTTTCTCACCTTGTATTCCATATTAATTTAGTTACTTTACAAATTACAATTTACAATTTTTTCCCAATTATAAGTGTTTTTCTTCCAACGATTCTATTACTGTGTTTAACCTACTAAAATTTAGAAATAAAAATATATACAAGGATTCTTTGAGAACAGTTCAAGTGTTTGATTTTTTTTTCTATTTTAGAAAGAATAAAAAGTTACTTGTTGAAAATTAATACTCACATCCATTAGTTGTTTTTAAATCTGTATTTTCCTTAGAAGTTAATGTATTTTCTGTTCATTTCTTCAATTTATTCTTTTTTTCTTCTTATTCTTTTTCTATGTTGTATTTTTTCCTTCTTCTTCTAGATGTCCCCCTGACATATATTGTTAGAAGGTTCTATTGGCCTAGAAGGCTTTAACAGCGGTTCTATGGTGGTGAAAAGGTGGAAAAGGCTTAAAATTTCAAAGGGGTACATAGGTTATATCTTTTATAAATTATTACTCAAGTTTAAAGTTAAAGTATTATTATTATTGTTACTTAAAAAGTTTAGAATTATGTGGATGTAAATACTAAAGTAGTAATAGTAGTAATGAATGTAGTTATAATAATATAATAAATTGGTAAAGTGAGCATGGAATGGAGAATAACAACCAGTAATGGGAGGCCTTTTACAGGAAAAAAAGAGAGGAATCACAGAGTTAAAAGAAATCTAAATACATGAGTATGGGAGAAAAATAAAATTCCACACTTAAATATTGCAAATATTAAAGTTGTTCTATAAAGAATGTACTAATATATTGTATTTAATGTATATGTCAACTTATTTGATTTATTACAGATTTTATGTAAATGTCAATTTTAAATAAAGTAATTTGGATTCAATATTCAGTATTAATATAATTTTATTTCACCTCTAAACTGTCATGAGGACGTTGTCAGGGGATAAAATTATGAGGGACATTAAATTTATATATTTACTTATTCCAATTAGTTACATTAATATAAGTGAGTTATAAAGTAAACATAATTAATAAAATAAGGAATGAAGGTGTGACTTCATCCTAGTAAATAATTAATTATTTACTGGGTGAGTCTAGTAGCCTTTCTGACACTCCCTCACTCCAAAAAAAACCAATGAAAAATGCTATAATTTTTTCTTTTTATATTTTTTTAGTAGAGCAGGAAGGTTAGATATCTCTTTCCCAGGTATCCATGAATCTTATTCAGAAGATTTATTCTTGAATCTTGATAAGTATTTAGTACTTTTTTCAGTAGTGATTATAAAGTTATTTAGAATCTTATCAATTTCTGCTGTTTCAGTGATTTCAATAGGGGTCTTCTTTGGTTTTCCTCTCCTTTTGGGAAATAAATCCCTATTGGATGTGTAAGGTTTCAAAAGATATATTGGAAAACAGGATGTTTCCTGTCATATGGATAGTACAGGATAACTTCAACTGCATTATCACCAACCATTCTTCTGACAACAAATGAACCTACAAATGGGTCTTTTAATTTGTTATTACCTTGTAAATTGAAGTGGACTTTAGAAATCAGTACTTCATCACCCTTCTTAAAAGTGTATTCTTTATAGAATTTGTCCCACCTCTTTTTCTCATATTTAAATGATTTTTCAATATATTTTTGAGCATGACTTCTGCTAAGTTTTTGCATTTGAAGAAAAGATTTTAAACTAGGATGTAAATCCAATTTAGGTATTTTTTTATTGAGTATTTGGGCAGGAGTATTTAGAAGATATCCAAGCCAGAGCTCAAAAGGCTTTCTTTGAGTAACAGAGTGAACAGTGCTATTATAAGCAAACTCCAGACCAGGTATTAAGGTGACTCAATCATGAGTGAACCTGTCATTGTCTTTATACTCCAGTCCAAAGGCACAATGACTTCTTATCATGTCCCCTAAAGTCTGAATAATTTTCTCAGCTAATCCATCAGCTTGATGATGATGGGAAGTAGAAAGTTTCATATCACAACCACAAAAATCCATCAGAGACATCCAAAATTCAGAGATAAATTTAGTGTCTCTGTCAGAGATTATGGCCTTTGAAAAACCAGAAAAATTAAACATATGAGACCACCACAAGAAGTCTATTTCTTTAGTGGAAACATCCTTGTGAGTAGGGAGGAATTTACAAATTTTTGTGAATCTGTCCACAATAACCCAGCAAGAGTTATAACTGTCTTTCCAAGAAATAGGTAATCCTGTTACAAAGTCCATTTTAATAATCTGCCATGGTGCATCAGGAGATTCAATATGTTGCATCAATCCAGCTCTTCTTCCAGTTAATCTTTTTAATTTCTGGCAAGAATCACAGGATTCAACATATAGTTTGGTGTCTTCAGACATATTAGCCCACCAAGAAGTGTTCTTAATTCTGATTATTGTTTTTTAAAGATCAAAATGTCTTGCCAATATTTCATCATGACAAGTTTTCAAGATTATCTCTTTCATAGAAGGAGGAATAAAAATAACATCACTCAAGTTTTTTCTGTAATAGAGGTAGCCTTTATAAATTGAAAACTTACCTTTTTCAAAAGAAGTCTGGTACTTTGGTGGGAGGGCTTTAATTAATGCTTGTATTTAAGCATTCTTTGAATCATTTAATATAGTACATAACTTACTTAAGTCAGTGTCCTTATCATATGAATCCAGAATAAGCTGTAATAGCTCTTCCTCCATATCAACCACATATATCCCATGAATGTGAACTATTTTATCCTCAGGATCATATGCAGGATTAGATTCATCATTTGGAAAAGTTAACCTTGATAACATATCCACATTTGAGTGAAAAATTCCAGCCCTATGATATATTGTCATCCTCCCTCTAGATTCTTGAACAGCTAACTGCCATCTGAACATATGTCTGTTAGGTGTCTTCAAGTTTAAGAGGGATTTCACTACACAGCAGTCAGTGACAAGTTCGAATTTCTGGTCATCCAGTTAATAATGTAGCTTCTCTAGAGCCCACACAACTTCTAAACACTCCAGTTGAGTGGCACCATATTTCAATTCTCTTTTTCTCAAGTTTCTTGAAATATAACAGATTACTACTTCAGATACTTTGTCATTTATATCTTTTTTTTAATGGAGAGCAGCACCAAGGCCAAAAAAACTGGCATCAGTGTATAAAACAAATGGTTGATTGAAGTGAGGCAAAGCAAGAATTGGTACTGACATCAAAAAATGTTTTATAGTGTCAAAAGCTCTTTGTCTTTCACTGTTCCAGACAAAATCAACATCTTTCCTAGTTAATTGGGTTAGGGATAATGCTATGACCTTATAATTTTTAATATATTGTCTATAGTATCAACACATTCCCAAAAAACTTTGGAGCTCTCTAACTGTAGTAGGAGCTTTTACCTGTTGTATGGCTGCCACTTTACTCTTGTCAACACATATCTGTAATCCTGAGACCACATGACTAAGAACTTTCAAATAATGAAAACCAAATTTGCCTTTTTTCAAGGCAAGTCTCATATTTATCTTGTTCATTTTATGGAACACTTTACACAGGTGGTTAAGATGGTCCTCAAATGTTTTGGAGAATATGATGATATCATCAATGTAAACCATCAGCCATCCCTAAATTATTTCTTGATGGAATGTTATCTATAACTTTTTGAAAACTTGAAGGGGCATTTTTGGGGAAAAATAGCATTCTAAAATACTTATAAATACCCATATTAGTAGCAATCATCAGGAAATTCTTGGAAGTCTTCTCAACAGGTACTTGGTGATATCCCTTATACCATCTAAACAGCTAATATATTTAGCACCTTGTAAGGAAGCATGTATAGAGCTAATTCTGGGTAAAGGATAGAAATCATCTACAGTATAGGTTTTTAATGCACTATAATTACCACATAAACTGGCTTTATATTTTTCATAAGAAATTAGGACAGGTGATATTACACAATGAGTAGGTGTTTCAACTACCTTTTCAATAGTATTCATTTTCAAAAGGGTAGAGATATTGTCTTCAATATCTTTTCTCTCTGTGGGAGAAGCAGGATAAGGCTTCTTCTTAAAACTATGTGGTATTTCAGTTAATGGGCAAGATAATGAAAGCTTCATCTCTTCTTTTACCAATACTCACTCATGTGACCCATGAGCCAAGGCCATAGGAAAATATTTTATCAATTGAATGATGGAATCTTTTTCCTCACCAGAAAGTTGTTCTCCAAAAGAAGCTGTGTCAATGTCAGAAAGAAGGGCAGATATTTATTTTGTAGATCTTCTTTATATTGAATTAAAGAATGATATGTGTTCAATCCTGGTGTTAATAATTTTTTGAGGGAGGAAATTTTAAATTTTCTCTTCCCATTCAACCCCATTGTGAAGCATTGGTTTGAGGTTTCCAACTTATTTCCATATTTGGTTAGTATATCATTTCTCACAATGAATCAACTACTTAATTATCATTTTTCATAACTACAAAATCACACATAGCTTTTACAAAGCCGTGGTTATATTTGAGAAATACTGTAGCTTTGTATTTACCAATGTGGGACAAAACAGAGCCATAACCTCTTTGATTTTAAGAAGTGACAGGCATAAGTTTTTATTTATAATCCTGATCCACTGAAGCAAGTGCTTTTTCAGATACTACACTCCCTCCAGCTCCAGAATCAAAAACAAACTCAATTTTCTTTCCATTAATCAAGACTGGTACCTTGAGAGGGGTAATAATTATTGAGCTGTCTTCAAGATTTCTAATGATCTCACAATCTTCAACTGTAGATAAATCATTATTCTCAATGTCAATATTATTCAGATAATGAATATCTTCTTCATGCATTAAAATTTCCTTTTGAGATTCATAAGAAATATTGCTGGCACAATCACTTGAAGTATCATCCAGTACAACTGTGTCATTAGCAGGTTCTTCTGTTTGTTCAACAAGATTTAATTTCTTGTCACAAACATAGCCTTTCTTGAAAGGCTTGCTGAATTTAAAGTAAGTGTTGGTTGCACACTTTTTAGGTGTAACAGGGTCAGAAGGTTTACTAACTTTTTCAGGAGGTCTCTGTTGGTGATTGGAGGTCTTCTCCAATGAAGGTCTAGGAGTGAACTTTCTAGAATCTTACTTGTTATTTAAAAAAACCTCATTACAAGTATTAATAAAAAATGAAAGTTCTCTTGAGAGCTCATTCCCAGAAAGTATTAAGTCTCTCAGAGACATAGGCAACTTATAAAGGATCCTGTCCTTCCATAATTCAAAGTCCATAATTGGATCCATCACTCTCAAGATCTTTACTAGTTTTATCAGGATCTCAATAGGGTTTTCCATTGAAAAAGAGCTATATCTAGCTTACTCATACTAACTTTGATGGGCTAAACTAAGCTTTGAACCACCAAACTTTACTTTAATCAATTTCTTCCAGTCCTCCTAGGAGTATTCATTTTTATCTAAAAGGAGAGATTTATACCACATCAGGGAAACATTGGAAAATAAAGAAATCAATTTAGACACAATTTCTTCATCTGGAAGTTGATAAGAGAACTTAAGGTTATAGATTCTGCAAACAAATTGCCTCCAATCAGAAGAAGAATTGCCATCAAATTTTGAGTATTGGTCAAGTTTTGGCCAATTCTTTTGATTTGAGGAAATTTCCTTGTTAAAAACTTTTTTCTCTGTAAGAAGAAAATGTAATTTCTCTAACTGAGCAGTAATCACATTTTTTAGCCCTTCTGTAGATGAACATGGTGAATCATCAAGTTTTGATGGAAACTCAGGAATATCTACAGGCATTTCTTGCACTAATTTTAATTTAGATGAGCTAGGCTCAGGTAGAATTGGTGTATTTTGTGCAACAGGTTCTCTCAAAGAAGTGGAAGAATACTTTTGGTCATGTAAAAATGAGTTCAATTGTTCTTCAATGTCTGTTAGTCTAGTTTTTACTCTTGGAATACTGGATAATTTCTCATTGATAGTTGCAAAATGCAATTGATTATTTTTTTTGAGATGAGTAATGGTCACATAGTCTTTTTAAGTTCAACTTATGTTTCTCTAGTTTCTGGCAACAGATAGACTCAGATTCTTTTAACCTGGAAAAATCACTTTTGATGTTTTGCCACAAAGCAACTTTCTTCTCATGAGTTACTTTGTAATGATACAAATCATCAGAAACTCTCTTCAATTCACTTCTCACTGCTTGGTAACCTTGATCAGTAAAATAGCTATTAAATTTTTTAGTCAATTGGAGGTTACTCACTATATGATTTCGTTTGGTAATAAATACTCTCAAATATTCATCATTCATTGTAGCTACATCAGGAGTATTTCTTAATAGGAAAGCAGAGTAATTTTCCAGACTCTCATAAGCTTCAGGTTCAATTGTTTCATCTATAATAGCCATATCAGGGTTTATCATTGAAGTAGAAACTAATACTAAACGAGTAGTTTCATCAGAATATTAAGTAATATGCCTACTAGAGCCAGCCTCTACTTGTCTCAAGGTATCATCTCCCATTCCACAATTACCTGAATGAACTGAATCAGTAACAAGAAAAGGCACTTGGAATTCAATAGAGGGGCATACCATGGTTTTGGAAAAATTTGGAATTGATTTTTTTTCCTTTTTCTTCCTCTTTGGTAGGGATGAGGAGGGGTTGGGTTGAATTTTTGGGGTCTGGAGGGACCTTCCTGGGTTGCTTGTTGCAGTTTTGCGCTTGGAGTGAGTCTTACTGAGTGTTGAGCCAGTCCCACTTCCATTTTGACACTTGTACCTTTTCCTGTTGATGAGGAGGCACTTGTGAAGGGGTTTTTGCTGCTGGATGAGGTTTCCTTTTCTCTTGGAGAAAAGTCTCAACATTTTTTAGCTTTTCTTCTAGAAACTCTACCTTTGTTTTTAACCTGATGTTCTCTGATTTTAACTCTTTGATGTGATTTGAAAAGTTGTTGACTTTCTGCTTCAAGTGAATATTTTTTATTTTGAAGCCTTTTGGAAGCTCTTCTGGGGGGATCACTGGGGGCTTTGAGTCCAGTGCAGTCTTCTCTATTTTTAATTCTACTTCCTGCATTATACATCCTGTTTGGTCCAACAATTGATTAACTTGAGCAATTTTATCAGTCAAAGGAGAACATACAAAAGTCTCATCATAATCAATTAAGTGCAATTCCTCTTCATGGGCAGAAGCACTTAGATCAGTCATTGTTTGTATAAATTGAACTGAGAGAAAAATAATATTTAATATTTAATCAGTTTTTCTTCAACTTGTTGTAAGAAAAAATAAGAGATAAAAATATTTTAAGTATATGATCATTTATCAGGATTATTAATCAACATAAATAATGAAAATATAATGCTTATCAGGAAACAAATCAACTGAAATAATTATTAATTTTTTTTAATTACTCAAGTTAGTTAAGATATTAATATTTTATTATCATGATTTAAATAAATCAACTGAAATAATTAACACAATTTTTAATTTATTCCTAATTTATACATTGATATATAAATATCAGGACTAAGAGTCAGCTGAAAATTTAATTACCAGGCCCTAATTTCAACTGTGATAATTTAATACAATTAATTAATCAATTTATATATTTATTATTTTACTACAAGGACTAATTGTCAACTGAAGCAATAAAATATCATTTTAATTATCAGGACAAAAATGACAACTGAAATAATTAAAATATATATATATATAATATATTTAATTTAATTTATATTAATTCTAGGACCAAGAACAAAATCGCTCTATCCTGGTCAACTAGGAAAAAATTTTTTTATATGCCAGACAACTCCCCCTGTAATTTGAGCAATTTAATGCCACTACAGAGTTCTGAGTAAAAATGTCTGCGGGTCGCCTAGAAGAAGGAGAAGAAGGAGAAGAAAATAAAACTAGAGAAAGGGTATTAAAATAAAGAAAAAATGAAGACAATTAAAAAAATTAAGTAAATAAATTGAGAGAAAATTCAACAACAATTTATGAGAAATAACACTAAGTTGAGATTTAATGTGAGTGATAAAATTTTGAGTCAAGTAAGCAATTTATTCTCTTTGCAGAAAACAAATTTTATTATTAATAGACTTAAAGAAACTTTATTTTAATTATTTAGTATTGATATTAGAATTGTAATGCTAATAAAAATAATGTATTGTAAGTTTGTAAAATGTATATAATGTAAGTGATGTTTACCAGAGAGGATTCCCAAGCCCTTTTATAGTCAAGAGGACCATCTGGGTCTTTTTGATAGTATTTACAAAAGAGTAAGGTAATGTGAAACAAATGATTAAAAGAATTTAGTTGAAAACATACAAAACAAGAAAATTTAAACAATGAATTAAACCCGTGAATAAGCAACTACTTTTCCCACCATAAAGTTACAAAAAAATATAATTAATAAAATGAATACCTACATGAGTATGAAACCTGAGAACTGTGAGAAAGAAAATCCTAAATAGGAATTACAAATAAATGTAAAGGGTTTAATTAAAACAAATAAAATTATTTTCACACCCAAATGTATATAGATAATTTTAATTCAGTTATATAGAGAAATTAATTAAGTGTTTCAACTATTTTAAGTATTTTAATAATTAGTTTAATTGAAACAAATAATTAATTTAATAATATAACTTATTTAAAGTAAGAATTTAATATTATTATATTAAATAAGTGTTTTAATTTATTTAGTAATTTTAATGACACGATTAAGGGTCAAAAAAGCGCCCAATATTTATGGATAATACTATATGATAAGTTGTATTTAGTATATAAATTTTATTATTTAAATTGTAATTACATTATAGGTTAAATTTTTTATTACAATTATAATATAGTTTTAAATAATTAATATATTAGTTTAGAAATATGAAATACATAAAAAATGAGCCATGATTTGATAGAATATAATATTCTTTTATGTAATAAAAAATTTACTTAATATTGAAATTAATATAATAATTATCTTACTTATTCAAAAAATATTTATATCATTTTTAATATTCAATAAAGTATTTTACTTTAACTACATAAAATATATAAAGTTATTCTATTAATTTATTCCAGTAATTTATTTTAACAATTCACTGGGCTCCTGAGATAGCCTGGCTGACACTCCCTCACTCTAATAAAAACAATAAAAAAAATGCTAAGATTTTTTCTTTTTATACTTTTTAAACAGAGTAGGAAGATTTGAAATTTCTTTTCCAGGTATCCATGCATCATGTTCAGATGACTTGTTCTTATATCTCAATAAATATTAAATACCTCTTTCCGAAGTGATAATTCTATCATTGAGAATTTTATCAATTTATGCAGTTTCTGTGACTTCCTGAGGGTTTTTCTTAGGTCTTCCCCTTCATTTGAGAAATAAGTCACTGTTGGAAGTATAAGGTTTAATCAAGGAAATGGGGAAAACAGGGTGTTTTCTATCATCTGGAGAATACAATACAACTTCTACTGCATTATCTCCAACCATTCTTTTAACAACAAATGGTCCCCCAAAAGGATCTTTTAATTTGTTATTGCCTTGTAAATTAAAATGGACAGTAGATATCAACACTTCATCACCCTTTTTAAATGTGTATTCTTTATGGGATTTATCCCATCTTTTATTTTCATATTCAAATGCTTTATCAGTACAGCTTTAAGCATGTTTTTTGCATAGCTGTTGCATTTGCATAAAAGATTTTACACCAGGGTGTAGTTTCAACTTAGGTAATTTATTATTGAGAATTTGAGCAGGAGTATTTGGGAAATAACCTAACCAAAGCTCAAAAGGCTTTTTCTCTGTGACAAAATGAACAGTGCTATTATAAGCAAATTCAAGACCTGGTGATAGAGTAACCCAGTCATGAGTAAATCTGTCATTGTCTTTATATTCTAATCCAAAGGCGCAATACCTTCTAATCATATCTTCTGGAGTTTGAATCATTCTATCAGCTAGACAATCAGTCTGAGGATGGTGAGCTGTAGACAATTTTAACTCACAGCCAAAAAAATCCATCAAAGATGTCCAAAATTCAGATGTAAATTTTTAGTCTCTATCAGAGATAATGGCTTTAGGAAATCCAAAAATATTAAAAATTTAAGCCCACAATAAGAAAGCTAATTCTTTTGTGGATACATCTTTGTGGGTGGGAATAAATTTGCACATCTTGGTGAACCTATCCACTATTACCCAACAAGAGTTATATCTGTCTTTACCTGCTACAGGAAGACTAGTGACAAAATCCATGTTAATGATTTGCCAAGGAGCATCAGGTGCTTCAATATGTTGTAACCATCCTTCTGTTTTACCTGTCAGTCTTTTAGATTTTTGACAAGAATCACAAGATTCAACATATAATTTAGTGTCTTCAGACATATTAGCCCACCAAGCAGTTTTTTAATTCTGATAATGGTTTTCTCAAGATCAAAATGTCCTGCTAATATGTCATCATGACAAAGTTTTAAGATGGTTTCTTTCATGGAAGGAGGAATAACAATGAAATTGGTCAGTTTTCTCCTGTAATAAATATAACCATCTTCAATAGAAAATTTTCCCTTACTCAAAGCACTCTGGTACTTTGGAGGAAGAGTTTTTATCAATTCTTGAATAGAAGTATTCTTTAATTCATTCAATATTGTAACCAATTTATTCAAATCAGAATCTTTTTCATATGAATCCAGAATTAATTGTAACAGTTCTTCTTCCATATCAACTATATATATACCATGTACATGGACAGTATCACTTATAGGCACAAAGGCAGGATTGGAGTCATTATTTGGCAGAGGCAACCTTGAAAGCATATCAACATTGGAGTGAACATTACAAGCTCTATGGATAATTTTCATTCTTCCTCTGTACTCCTGAACAGCAAGTTGCCACCTAAACATATGTCTATTTGGTATCTTTAGGTTCAAGAGAGATTTGAAAGCACTAAATTCAGTTACCAATTCAAATATTTGGTCATCTAAGTAATAGTGGAGCTTTTCAAGAGCCCAAACAACTGCCAAACATTCTAATTGAGTGGCACCATATTTCAATTCACTATTTCTTAAGTTTTTTGAAATATAACAAATTACAACTTCTGAGGATTTATCATTAATAATTTGTTTTTGGTGAAGGGAAGCACCCAGTCCAACAAATCTAGAATCTGTGTAAAGGACAAAAGGTTTGCTGAAATCTGGAAGAGCCAAGATAGGAACTGTCATTTAAATTTTTTTCCAATGTATAAAAAGCATTTTGACAGTCATTATTCCAGATAAAGACAACATCTTTTCTGGTAAGCTTGGTAAGAGGTAAGGCTATGACCTGATAATTTTTAATATATTGTCTATAATATCCACACATACCCAAAAAACTTTGTATTTCTCTTACAGAAGTTGGTGCTTTTATATTTTGACCTGTAGCAACTTTATTCTGGTCTACACAAATTTGTAAGCCTGACACAAAATGGCCAAGGTCTTTCAAGGATTGAAAACCAAATTTTCACTTTTTCAAGGACAATGTCATATTAATGTCATCCAATTTTTGGAAAACTCTATTTAAGTGAATCATATGTTCATCAAAAGTTTTAGAAAAAATTATAATGTCATCAATAAAAACCATGAGCCATCCTTCAATTATTTCTTGATGGAAAGTGTTATCCATTACTTTCTGAAAAACTGAAGGAGCATTTTTAGGGCCAAATGGCATCCTAACATACTTATATATTCCCACATGAGTAGCAATAAGCAAGAAATTTTGTGAATTTTTCTCAACAGGTATTTGATGATAACCTTTATTACCATCCAGACAACTAATAAATTTTGCACCTTGCAAGGTAGCATGTATTGAATTAATTCTGAGTAAAGGATAAATATCATCAACAGTATAAGTGCTTAATGCTCTGTAATCTCCACATAATCTAGCCTTATCTTTTTCATAAGAAATTAAGACTGGGGAGATGACACAATATTTGGGGGTGACATCCACCCTCTCAATGATATTCATTTTCAATAATGTGGCAATATTATCTTCAATATCCTTTCTTTTTGTTGGAGAAGCAGGATATGGTTTTTTCTTAAGACTAGGAGGAATATCACTCAAGTTACAGGATAAGGTAATTTTCATTTCTTCCTGAAAACTTCCCAAGGCATGAGAACCATGAGCAAAAGCCATAGGGAAAGAAGTAATTGAGACAACAATAGAATACTTTTGTTCACTAGTTAAATGATCATCAAATGAAGCTGTTTCAATCTCAGACAAGAATTCATCCATTTCCTCTGTTTGTCTGCCTTTAAATTGGATCAAAGAGTGACAAGATTTCAACAAGTGTACAGAATGCTTCTTAGAAGAAGAAATTTTAATTTTTTTTTCCCATTCAAGCCCAAGGTAAAATAATTGTTTGCAGGATCCAACTTAATGTCAAACATGGTTAAAATGTCTTTTCCCACAATAAACCAATTGCTTAAATTGTCACTTTTCATCACAAAAAATTCAAAAATAGCTCTGACAAAACTACCATTATATTTAAAGAACACAGTGGTATTGTATTTGCCAATGGGCATAACACAGAACCATAACCTTTCCATTTTTCAGATGTTATAGGTAATAATTTGCTTTGATAATCTTTATCCACAGAAGCTAGTGCTTTTTCAGAAACTACACTCCCTACAGCACCAGAGTCAAGAATAACCTCAACATATTTACCATTTATGATAACTGGAGCTCTTAAAGGTGATATTAAAATAAAACTGTCAGTAATATCTCTAATTACTTCAGCATCTTCTACAGAAGATAAGTCAATACTATAATTGTCAGACCAATTATCTAAATATTGGATATCCTTTTCTAAAACTAGAACTTCTTGAGAAGAATAATGGTCATGAGAGATATTTCTATTACAGTCACTTAAGGATTCATCAAGATTAGCTTGAGTATTTTCAGATTCTTCATTATGTTCAACAAGATGAATTTTCATGTCACAAATATGTCCTTTCTGCCAAGGTTTGTTAAATTTAAAACAAGTGTTAGTTTCATATTTCTTTGGTGCAACAGGGGAAGAAGGTTTTCTAGTTTTATCTGGGAGTTTTGTGGAAGGCTTTTGTTGGTCATGATAGGATTTAAAGGATAATTACTTGGTTCATATCTATTATCTAGTAGGACTTCATTACAGATATTAATAAAGGAAGAATTCTCTTTCACATGCTCAGTTCTTGCCACAATAAAGTCTCTCAGAGAATTTGTTAATTTGTTGAGAATTTTATCTCTCCAAACATCATAATCCATTTTAGGATCCATGGCTCTAAGAATTTTTGTAATTTTCATAAGGAAAACAATAGGTTTTTCAGAGGAGGAGGACACATATTTAGAATTCTCATATAATCTCTGATGGGCAAGCCTAAATTTGGAACCACCAAATTGATTTTAAATCAATGTTTTCCATTCTTTCCAAGTATAATTTTGATTGTCCAGTAAGACAGATTTATATCACATTAAAGCTACATCGGAAAATAAAGACATTAATTTAGAGACAATTTCTTCATCTGGTAATTTATAAGAGTTTTTCAGATTATCAAATCTCTGAACAAAGTGTTGCCAGTCAGAAGAAGAGTCCCCATCAAAAGTGGGATATTGATCCAGTTTGGGCCAATTTTTCTGGCTACTGAGATGGTCCATATTTTGACTTTAATTATTTAACATTAATAGTTCTTGAAGTTTAGCCAGGTGTTCAGAAATTTCATTATTTACAGAAACAGCTGGTTCATGACCATTAAAAGATTTTTTGCTAGTAGAAAAAGATTTTACAGACTCATTGTCAGTTTGTTTAGTGGTTGAAATATGGGGAAGAAAAGAGCTGCTTTTTTCAGGCCCCTTTCCTTTATTTTTATGCAACTTATGGGAAGCATATTCATGTACACCATAATGATTGACAGAAAAGGATGAGAATTTTTCCTGTAGGTCAGACAAAGAATTTCTTATCCTTGGAATTTTAGACATCTGGTCATTTATTTTTGCAAGGGATAAAACATTTCTGTCCTCAAAAACTGTGTATTTGGTACTCAGAGCTTGGAAATCATTTTTCAGCTTTTTCAACTCATTGTTTAGAGACTTAATTTCGTTTTTCAATGAATAATTCTTTTCAATAAAGGTTTTTAACTCACTCAAAGTTCTATGCAGATGAATATTTTTATCTGAGATAGCTCTATGATCACTTCTTATTTGTTTTTGTTGGCTAAGAACAATATTTGAAGTTTCTTTGATTTTAAAATAGGCTGAATCTTTCACAGAAGAGCTTATTTTACAATGTAATTGCAAATTATTCAATCTATCACTCTCATGTACTAATACATCTCTCAAAATTTTGTCTTTTACAACATTAAAATCAAGTGTATCTTTCAATATATCCTCAGAAGTTTTCTCAAGCAAGGTATAAACTTCAGGGAAACAGAATCATTTTTAAATGTAAGAGAAGGATTAATTAAAGAAGTAGAAGTTAAATGTAAAGGTTCATCAAATGATAATTTACTAATTACATCATTAGGGCTACTCATTAAAGGAAGTTGTCTCTTTATGGGTTTAACTGTTCTTTCACCTTTATCCACAATTTTACCTCTGGGAGAAGATTTGTTATTATAAATACCAAAATTTTTATCAAACAAATTACTTACCATGGCAAGGGAGGAAATTTCCCCTGTGCCTTCTTTCTTCTGCCTCCATGATAAGGATGGGCCTGAGGAGATTGATGGTATTTTTGTGTCCTAGATGGACCAGGGTGTTGAGCTGCTGGCTGCTGAAAATTCTGTTGGTAATGGCTCATCAGGTAGTCCCATTTCCACTGTTACACTTGTAGAGTGTTTTGACTTTGAGTGAAAGAGCTGAGTGCCTGATGGGGCTGAGGCTGAGGTTGAGAAGCTGGGAAAGGATGAGGTTGAACCTGCTTGTGATTTAAGATCTCCTGCATCTGTTTCCAGAGTGTGTCTACTCTTGCCTTGTATGTCATGCTTTCTGCATTCAGTTCCTTTATATGGCTGGAAAGATTGTTTATTTTTTGTGTCAGAGGGATCATTTTTATTTTTATACCCTTTAGAGGATTTTTCTGATTGATCTGAGGCTTTACTTCTTTCAGAGTAGTTTGGTGAGGGGAGTTTGTCACTTCTCCTGACATTTCTGTGTCATGAAGGGTATGAAGATTTTTTGTTAGCTGAAGAATTCTTGTAAGTTAATTTTGAAGAACTTAAAGATTCATTATCAACATCCACATCAATTTCATCTACATGAAGATTATCCATGCTGTTTTCCAAACTACTGGATATGAAACTGTGAATAAAAAATTAAATGGTTTTTAATGATTTAAATTTATATTTTCAATCGAAAAATAATCAAATTATTTGTTAAAGAAAAATTTAAAATTTTATTCAAAAAATTAATTAACTAACAATAAAAATGTAATTCAAAAAATATGTAATTACAAATGATATTATTAAGAAAATAACAATAATTATTAAGGGGCCAACCCTAAAGGTTTAATAAGTCAACCAAAAAATATATTAATATTATTGGGACTAAGCACTGAGTACTATTATGGTCAACCAACAAATCAAAAAAAAATTTCAATAAAAATTAAGTTATTAATTTATTACAAATTCTAATGATCTTCTAGGACTAAGAGTATAACTCTATTATGGTCAACTAGGAAAAATGAAAAAAAATAATGATCACTTACACTAAGTGATTCAGCAATTAAGCCAAAAACACTGTTATTGCAATAAAAATTTAATAATATATTTGAGAGGTGCCAAGGTTTACTTACTATGGTGATCAAGAAATCACCTTAAAATATATAAAATTTAATCTAATATAAACCAAAAAGGTCAAACCCAACTTCAAAACATGGTTGAGGCAAAAATTATCTGTTTTGCGCTAGGTGGTCTGTGCGTTATGTTGTTTGTCAAAAAAGGTCATTGTTTCTCAGAAAGGTCCTCAATTGTCGGCGGGTTGTCTAGAAGAAGGAGAAGAAGGAGAAGAAAATAAAACTAGAGAAAGGGTATTAAAAGAAAGAAGAAATGAAGACAATAAAAAAAATTAAGCAAATAAATTGAGAGAAAATACAACAACAATTTATGAGAAATAACACAAAGTTGAGATTTAATGTGAGTGATAAAATTTTGAGTCAAGTAAGAAATGTCTTCTCTGCACAGAAAATTTTTATTATTATTAATAGACTTAAAGCAACCTTATTTTAATTATTGAGTATTTATATTAGAATTGTAATGCTAATAAAAATAAAAATAATGTATTGTAAGTTTGTAAAATGTATATAATGTAAGTGATGTTTACCAGAGAAGATTCCAAAGCCCTTTTATAGGCAAGAGGACCATCTTAGGCATTTTAATATTATTTACAAAAGAGTAATGTAATGTGAAACGAATGATTAAAAGAATTTAGGTAAAAACATACAAAACAAGAAAATTGAAACAATGAATTAAACCCATGAATAAGCAACTACTTTTCCAACCATAAAGGTCCAAAAAAATATAATTAATAAAATGAATTCCTACATGAGTATGAAACATGAGAACTGTAAGAAAGAAAATCCTGAATAGGAATTACAAATACATGTAAAGGGTTTAATTAAAACAAATAAAATTATTTTCACACCCAAATGTATATAGATAATTTTAATTCAGTTATATAGAGAAATAAATTAAGTGTTTCAAATATTTTAAGTATTTTTATAATCAGTTTAATTGAAACAAATAATTAATTTAATAATAAAACTTATTTAAAGTAAGAATTTAATATTCTTATATTAAATAAGTGTTTTAATTTATTTAGTAATTTTAATGACACAATTAAGGGTCAAAAAAGCGCCCAATATTTATGGATAATACTATATGATAAGTTGTATTTAGTATATAAATTTTATTATTTAAATTGTAATTACATTATAGGTTAAATTTGTTATTACACTTATAATATAATTTTAAATAATTAATTTATTAGTTTAGAAATATGAAATACATAAAAAATGAGCCAATATTTGATAGAATATAATATTCTTTTATGTAATAAAAAAATTACTTAATATTGAAATTAATATAATAATTATCTTACTTATTCATAAAATATTTATATCATTTTTAATATTCAATAAAGTATTTTATTGTAACTCCATAAAATATATAAAGTTATTCCTTTAATTTATTCCAGTAATTTATTTTAAAAATACACTGGGCTCCGGAGATAGCCTGGCTGACAAAAAAGGTATACATGAAATATGAAATATGCAGAGTGAGACCTATAGATAGTAACTGTCATCCAGGCTGTACCAGGAGCCCAGTAAAACTTATGTTAAGTCATTGGACCTGAAAGAGGACTAAAATTTATGCTTTTTATGTATATAAATTTATATTTTATTGCATAATAAAATTAAGTACAAATTACCTTATTAAATAAAATTAAAATAAGGGCTATATTTATTTTATTATGTTATTAATTATATACTATTAAAATAAACATAAACTATATTATATTATATAAAAATTGGGCGCATTTTTATGTATTTAAATAATTATAAAATAATAATTAATTAATTATAATATTATATTATACTTATAAGGCAAAATTTTGACTTATAATAATATTAATTAACTATTAGACCCTTATAATAATTTATACATTATTATTCCTGATTTTTGGGAACTTCTGTGGCTCAAAATTATGTAATTAAATTTATTAAAATATTTAAACTAATTACATTCTCATATTTTAATCTAAAATAATTACTTATATTAATTGTATGAATTAAAATAGTAATAAATTACATTCCACTTTAAAATAGTACTGCATAATACTTATTTTAAATTACATTAGTTATTTTTTATATGTCTTGTACTTATTTATGTGTAATATCTAGGGGGAATTAATACTGGTGAAATATTGACTACTGCATTTTAACAAATTAGTACATTTTTTATTTCTCACCCCTTACATTTACTCATAAATTATTGTATTTACTCTTGTGGTGCTTCAGAGGGCCCCTTGGCTATATAAGGGCCTTGGGAACCCCCTTCAGCTGCATCACTTACATATTCACAATATACTTACACTTATATATTTGTTATACATGTATTAATTCTTTTCTTTTAACTAATAATACATTTTAGTTGAAATAAAATAAATAAATACTATATACAAAATCTTAAGGTTGCGGTAAGAACATTAAACTATAATAATTGACTGTTGTGCATTGGATTTAAAACACTTACATTACAATAACATTAAGACTACTCACCTTATATATTAGATCCTTTTCCCTTATCAGCGTCCTTCCCTCTTTTCCTCTTTCCATTCTTTGTCTTCTTGTGTCCTTTTCTTATTTTTCTTCTTTCTTCTTCCACCTTCTAGACGACCCCGCCGATACTTGGGGGCCTTTCCAAACGACGAATCAAAGCTTTACGACCATTTTGGACGAACGTCAAAACGCATGGACCACTTGCGCGAAAAGGTGAACTTTTTCTGTGACCGTGAATTGAACTGGGGAACTAAATATAAGGTTTATATATTTTTTAAAGTCCTATATATTGTAAGTGATTTAATGATCGCTACTGTAAGTCAATCTCTGCCACTTTCAACTATTATACTAGATTTTTTATTGCAATAACAGTGTTTTTGGCTTAATTGCTGAAACACTGAGTGTAAGTGATCATATTTTTTTTATTCCTAGTTGACCATAATAGAGTATATCTCTTAGTCCTAGAAGCCATTTATTTTATTTAAATTATTTAATTAATTATCTTAAATATTTGGTATTATTAATTGACCAAAATAGTATTTTATACTTAGTCCCAATAAATATTATTAATTATTTTTGGTTGAAAATAATAATACTCAGTGTATTTAGTCCCAAATTTAATTCTATTATTGATTATTGTTTTATAACATAAATAATAATCTTTAAATTTAAATTTTTATTGTTTTAATAAATTTGACATAATAAATTAAAGTTTTATTATTTTAAAATAATACTTTTTCTTTATTGTTTTTAGGATTTAAAATAATAAATAATTTTATGATTACTTTGAAATTTTTTTTTTCTAATAATAATAAATTGTTTATTGTTGATAAATTCAAAATAATAATAAATAAACTTTATTGTTTAAAGATTTTGAAATTTTAAATAAATTTTATTATCCAAATCAATTGAAATAATAAATTATCAAATTAAATCAATTTTATTTTTATTATCATTGTTGTGATTTCAAAATTAAACAGTATAATAAAAAACAATAATTAATTACATTTTGAATCAGTGATTTTATATTAACCACTTGATTTTTTTTTATACCACAGATAAAACATGTCTTCCAAATTGAGTGAAACCATGGAAAATTTGAATGTGGATGAAATTGAAATTGATTATGATGCTGATACTGTGAGTTCTTCTAAAGTTTCACATAAAAAATCTTATGCTAACAAGAAAAATTCACATAATTCAGGATGTGGAAATGATAGGAAAAGTAAAAAAATCAAACCCCCTTCCCCCAGCACAACAGAAGGAAGTAAAACCTCCAGTACCTCAAGAAGGTCTTCCAAAAGGCTTCAGAATAAAAAAACTTCCTCTGTCCCAGCAAATCAGCAATCTGTCCAGTCACATCAAAGAACTGAAGACAGAAAACATGTTATACAAGGCAAAAATAGACACCTTGTGGGATCAAGTTCAGGAACTCAGGACCCAAAATCAGGCCCAGGCCCCTCCTCAGTTGCCTCTCAGTCACCCTCAGTTTCAGGCTCAACCTTCTCAGTCCCCAAGCTCCTTCACCCCAAATCAAAACACTCTACAAGTGTAACAGTGGAAATGGGATTACTTGATGAGCCATTACCAGAAGAATGCTCAACAACCAGCTCAACACCCTGGCCCATCCAGGACACAAACCTACCATCCATCTCCTCAGACCCATCCTTATCAGGGAGGCAGAAAAAAGAAGGCACAGGGGAAGTTTCCTCCTCTGCCATGGTAAGTGATTTGGTTGATAAACATTTTGGTATTTATACTGATAAGAATTCTTCTACAGGTAATCTTATTGACTATGGTGAAAGAACAGTTAAACCTATTAAAAGACAACTTCCTGTAATTAGTAGCCCTAATGATGTTCTAAGCAAACTTTCTTTTGATGAACCATTACATTTGACCTCTACTTCTTTAGTTAATCCTTCTCTTGCAATAAAAAATGATTCTGTTGCTCCTGAGATTTATGTTTTACTTGAGAAAACTTCTGAAGAAATATTGAAAGGTTCTCCTGATTTTAATGTTATCAAAGATAAAATTTTAAGAGATTTATTAAAACATGAGAATGATAGATTAAATAATTTACATTTACACTGCAAAGTGAGTTCTTCTGTCCAGGACACAGCTTATTTCAAATTGAAAGATACTTTAAATACCGTCCTTTCTCAGCAAAAGTCTATTAGAAATGATCACAGATCACTCTCTGATAAAAATAATCATCTTAACAAACTTATCAATGATATGAAGCCACTCATGGATGAAAATACTTCCTTGAAAACTGACAATAAGCTTCTTCAAAGTGAATTAAGAAAATTGAAAATTGATTTCCAGAATTTGAGTAATAAATTCTCAGTAGAAGAGGACAGAAATGTTCTATCTATTGCTAAAATTAATGATCAACTATCTTATATCCCTGAATTAAGGAATAAATTATCTGATCTTGAGAAAAAGGTTTCTACATTACAAGCTATTCATGATGACAATTGTGATGAGTTAAGAAATAATACTAAAATTTCTGTTAATTATAAAAATAAACAGCCTGAGCAGGGTGTTTCTTCTCCCACTTGTAATGCTACAAGTAAACCAGTTGATAACTTGTCTGTGAAGTCTGGTGCTTCAAACAAAAAGTATTTTGATACTCACAATGAGCTATCTGCATCTGTCAGTAATTAAATATCTGAACACCTTTCAAGACTTCAAGAATTGATTACCTTGAATAATTCAAACAATAAGGCTGACCACCCTAGCAGTAATAAAAACTGGCCTAAACTGGACCAATACCCTACCTTTGATGGTGATTCTTCATCTGATTGGCAACACTTTATCCAAAGAATTGATAATTTGAAGAAGTCATATAGATTACCAGATGAAGAAATTGTTTCTAAGTTAATTTCTTTATTCTCCAATGTAGCCTTAATGTGGTATGAATCCGTTTTATTGGATGATATCAATTATACATGGAATGAATGGAAAACCTTGATTGAGAATCAGTTTGGTGGTTCAAAATTTAGATTGGCTCAACAGAGATTGTATGAGAACTCTAAATACATCTCTTCCTCTGTTGATAAACCAATTGTTTTTCTTATGAAAGTAACAAAAATCCTGAGAGCTATTGATCCAAAAATGGATTATGATATTTGGAGAGATAAAATTCTTTATAAATTACCAAATTCTCTAAGAGATTTAATTGTGGCTAGAACTGAGCATGTAAAGGAACATTCTTCTTTTATTAATATCTGTAATGAAGTATTACTTAACCATAGATATGAACCAAAGAATTATCCTATGAAATCTTATCATGATCAGAGTAAGCCCTCTGCCAGACCTCCAGAAAAACCTGGTAAACCCTCTGCCCCAGTTGCACCCAAAAAAAATGCAACTAATACTTGTTTTAAATGTAACAAACCTTGGCAGAAGGGCCATGTGTGTGACAAGAAAATTAATCTTGTTGAACAAACTGCAGACACTGAGGATGCTGTTGTTGATCTCAATGATTCTTCCAGTGACTGTGACAGTAATATCTCCTATGAAAATGAATCACTTAAGGATGTCTTAATGTTGGAACAAGATGTGCAATATTTAGACAATATTTCTGAGGAGTGTAATTTAGATTTATCTTCAGTAGAAAATTCTGAAATCATTAAAGATATTACTGACAGCTCTATATCCATATCCCCTTTGAAGGCACCAGTTATCATTAATGGTAAAAATGTTGAGGTTGTTCTTGACTCTGGTGCTGGAGGAAGTGTGGTGTCTGAAAAGGCACTGGCTTCAGTGGATAAAGATTATATGGATAAATTATTACCTATGACATGTGAAAAATGGAGAGGTTATGGCTCTATTTTGTGTCCCATTGGAAAATACACAGCCACTGTATTCTTCAAATATAATGGTGGTTTTGTCAGAGCTGTTTGTGAATTTGTTGTCATGAGAAATGATAATTTTAGCAATTGGTTTATTATGGGTAATGACATTCTGACCATGTTTGGTGTAAAATTGGACCCTGCCAATAATTGCTTCACATTGGGATTAAATGGCAAAAGGAAATCCAAAATTTCTTCCCCTAGAAGATCTTCTGCATATTTGTTAAAGTCTTGTAACTCATTAATTCAATGTACAGGTAGACCAACAAATGAAATGGATAGTTTATTAACTGAAATAAATACTGCTTCTTTTGGTGATCAATTAACTAGTGAGAAGAAGGATTCTATAATTGCCTCAATTACCTCTTTTCCTATGGCTTTTGCTCATGGTTCTCATGTCCTAGGAGTTGTTAAGGATGAAATGAAAATTACTTTATCCTGTAACTTGAGTGATATTCCTCCTAGTCTTAAGAAAAAACCATATCCTGCTTCTCCAACAAAAAGAAAGGATATTGAAGATAATATTTCTACCTTATTAAACATGAATATAATTGAGAAAGTGGATGTCACCCAAAAATATTGTTTCATATCCCCAGTCTTGATTTCTTATGAAAAAGATAAGGCTAAATTATGTGGAGATTACAGAGCATTAAACACTTATACTGTGGATGATATTTATCCTTTTCCCAGAATTAATTCAATTCATGCTACCTTACAGGGTGCAAAATTTATTAGTTGTCTGGATGGCAATAAAGGTTATCATCAAATTCCTGTTGAGAAAAATTCACAAAATTTTTTACTAATTGCTACTCATATGGGAATATATAAGTATGTTAGGATGCCATTTGGCCCTAAAAATGCTCCTTCAGTTTTTCAAAAAGTAATGGATAACACTTTCCATCAAGAAATAATTGAAGGATGGCTCATGGTTTTTATTGATGACATTATAATTTTTTCTAAAACTTTTGATGAACATATGATTCACTTAAATAGAGTTTTCCAAAAAATGGATGAAATCAATATGACCTTGTCCTTAAAAAAGTGTAAATTTGGTTTTCAATCCTTGAAAGTCCTTGGCCATGTTGTGTCAGGATTACAAATTTGTGTAGACCAAAACAAAGTTGCTGCCATTCAAAATGTGAAAGGACAAACTTCTGTAAGAGAAATCCAAAGTTTTTTGGGTATGTGTGGCTATTATAGACAATATATTAAAAATTATCAGGTCATAGCCTTGCCTCTTACAAAACTGACCAGAAAAGATGTTGCCTTTCTCTGGAATAATGACTGTCAAAAAGCTTTTGATACATTAAAAAGTTGCTTAATGACAGCCCCTATATTGGCTCTTCCAGATTTCAACAAACCTTTTGTCCTATACACAGATGCTAGCTTTGTTGGTCTGAGTGCTGCCCTTTACCAAAAACAAATTATTAATGATAAATCCTCAGAGGTTGTAATTTGTTATATTTCAAGAACCTTAAGAAATAGTGAATTGAAATATGGTGCCACTCAATTAGAGTGCTTAGCAGTTGTTTGGGCTCTTGAAAAACTTCATTACTACCTAGATGACCAGAAGTTTGAACTGGTAACTGACTGTAGTGCTGTGAAGTCCCTCTTAAACCTGAAGACACCAAATAGACATATGTTTAGGTGGCAACTGGCTGTTCAAGAGTACAGGGGAAGAATGACAATTATCCATAGAGCTGGAAATGTTCACTCCAATGTTGATATGCTGTCAAGACTACCCCTACCTAATAATGACTCCAATCCTGCCTATGTCCCTGAGGATGATAACATTCACATTTATGGTATATATATTGTGGACATGGAGGAAGAATTGTTGCAATTGATTCTGGATTTATATGAAAAAGATTCTGATTTGAATAAATTGGTTACTATCTTGAATGATCCAAAGAATGCTTCAATTCAAGCATTAATAAAAACTCTCCCTCCAAAGTACCAAACTGCTTTGACTAAAGGAAAGTTTTCAATTGATGATGGTTATATTTATTACAAGAGAAAACTTACTAATGTAATTGTTATTTCTCCTTCAATGAAAGAAATCATTTTAAAATTATGTCATGATGACATATTAGCTGGTCATTTTGATCTAGAAAAAACTATGGTCAGGATTAAAAACACTGCATGGTGGGCTAATATGTCTGAAGACACAAAATTATATGTTGACTCTTGTGATTCTTGCCAAAAATCTAAAAGATTGACTGGTAAAAGAGCAGGATTAATGCAACATATTGAAGCACCTGATGCTCCTTGGCAAATCATTAATATGGATTTTGTCACTGGTCTTCCTGTAGCAGGGAAAGACAGTTATAATTCTTGCTGGGTTATAGTGGACAGATTTACTAAAATGTGTAAATTCATTCCTACCCACAAAGATGTTTCCACCAAAGATTTAGCCTTTTTGTGGTGGTCACATATGTCTAATATTGTTGGATTTCCAAAAGCCATCATATCTGATAGAGACCCAAAGTTTACTTCTGAATTTTGGATGTCTTTGATGGATATATGTGGTTGTGACTTGAAATTATCCACTGCCCACCATCCTCAAACTGATGGACTGGCTGAAAGGATGATTCAAACCTTGGAAGATATGATTAGAAGGTATTGTGCCTTTGGATTAGAATATAAAGACAATGACAGATTTACACATGACCGGGTAACCTTACTTCCAGGTCTTGAATTTGCTTATAATAGCACTGTTCATTCTGTCACTGAGAAAAAGCCTTTTGAGCTATGGCTAGGTTATGTTCCAAGTACTCCTGCTCAAATACTCAATAACAAATTACCAAAGTTGGAATTACATCCTGGTGTGAAGTCTTTTCTTCAAATGCAGCAACTATGCAGAAAACATGCCCAAAGTTGTATTGATAAAGCATTTGAATATGAGAAAAAGAGATGGGATAAATCCCATAAAGAGCACACTTTTAAATAGGGTGATGAAGTACTAATATCTACAGTTCACTTTAATTTACAAGGCAATAACAAATTAAAGGATCCATTTGTAGGACCATTTGTTGTCAAAAGAATGGTGGGAGATAATGCAGTAGAAGTTATATTGTATTCTCCTTATGACAGAAAACATCCTGTTTTTCCCATTTCCCTCCTTAAACCTTATACTTCCAACAGTGACTTATTTCCTAAGAGAAGGGGAAGACCCAAGAAAAATCCTCAGGAAGTCACAGAAAAGGCAGAAATTGATAAAATTCTTAATGACAGAGTTATCACCTCTGAAAAAGGTATTGAATATTTATTGTGATATAAAAATAAATCATCTGAGCATGATAAATGGATACCTGAAAAAGAGATTTCTAACCTTTCCACTCTATTAAAAAAGTATAAAAAGAAAAAATCTTAGCATTTTTTTATTGTTTTTTTAGAGTGAGGGAGTGTCAGCCAGGCTGTAACAGGAGCCCAGTAAAACTTATGTTAAGTCATTGGGCTTAAAAGAGGACAAAAATTTATGCTTTTTATGTATATAAATTTATATTTTATTGCATAATAAAATTAAGTACAAATTACCTTATTAAATAAAATTAAAATAAGGGCTATATTTATTTTATTATGTTATTAATTATATACTATTAAAATAAACATAAATTATATTATATTATATAAAAATTGGGCGCATTTTTATGTATTTAAATAATTATAAAATAATAATTAATTAATTATAATATTATATTATACTTATAAGGCAAAATGTTGACTTATAATAATATTAATTAACTATTAGACCCTTATAATAATTTATACATTATTATTCCTGATTTTTGGGCACTTCTGTGGCTCAAAATTATGTAATTAAATTTATTAAAATATTTAAACTAATTACATTCTCATATTTTAATCTAAAATAATTACTTATATTAATTGTATGAATTAAAATAGTAATAAATTACATTCCACTTTAAAATAGTACTGCATAATACTTATTTTAAATTACATTAGTTATTTTTTATATGTCTTGTACTTATTTATGCGTAATATCCAGGGGGAATTAATACTGGTGAAATATTGACTACATCATTTTAACAAATTATTACATTTTTTATTTCTCACCCCTTACATTTACTCATAAATTATTGTATTTACTCTTGTGGCGCTTCAGAGGGCCCCTTGGCTATATAAGGGCCTTGGGAACCCCCTTCAGCTGCATCACTTACATATTTACAATATACTTACACTTATATATTTTTTATACACGTATTAATTCTTTTCTTTTAACTAATAATACATTTTAGTTGAAATAAAATAAATAAATACTATATACAAAATCTTAAGGTTGCGGTAAGAACATTAAACTATAATAATTGACTGTTGTGCATTGGATTTAAAACACTTACATTACAATAACATTAAGACTACTCACCTTATATATTAGATCCTTTTCCCTTATCAGTGTCCTTTCCTCTTTTCCTCTTTCCATTCTTTGTCTTCTTGTGTCCTTTTCTTATTTTTCTTCTTTCTTCTTCCACCTTCTAGACGACCGCGCCAATAGTAACCATTATATTCACTACAAATATGTAGGACAATTTCCACTGTATAAACCCCAAATATGGGGTGAGGTTCAATCCCCAGTTGTGGAAAAAATGATAAGTCACATGCCTTTTGATATTTGTCATTTTTTTTGTCCACAAAGCCTTATTGGTCCTCGTAGTCAATGGTTCTACGATCACCAGAATCAAGGTATCAGTGCGTCAACAATGATCCAGATAGGCTCCTAAGTGTTAGAAGGTCCTATTGGTCTAGAAGGTTTTAACAGCAGTCAAACAGAAGTAAAAAGGTGGAAATGGCTCATAATTTCAAAGGGGTATGTAGTTTTTATCTTTTATATATTATTACTCAAGTTTAAAGGTAAAGGGGTATTATTATTATTACTTGAAAAGTTTAGAGCTATGTGGATGTAAATACTAAAGTAGTAATAGTAGTAATGAATCCAGTTATAATAAGATAATAAATTGGTAAAGTGAGCATGTAATGGAGAAAAAAAAACAGAAATTGGCAGCCTTTTGTAGACAAAAAAGAGAGAAATCACAGAGTTAAAAAAATCTAATTACATGAGTATGAGAGAAAAATAAATTTCCACACTTAGATATTGCAAATATAAATGTTTTTCTATAAAGAATGTACTAATATATTGTATTTAATGTATATGTCAACTTATTTGATTTATTATAGATTTTATGTAAATGTCAATTTTAAATAAAGTAATTTGTATTCAATATTCAGTATTAATATAATTTTATTTCACCTCTAAACTGTCATGAGGATGTTGTCAGGGGATAAAATTATGAGGGACATTAAATTTATATATTTACTTATTTGAATTAGTTAAATTATTGTAAGTGAGTTATAAAGTAAAGATAATTAATAAAATTAGGAATGAAGATGTGGCTTAATCCTAGTAAATAATTAATTGTTTACTGGTTGAGTCTAGTAGCCTGGCTGACATATATTGAGTTATATTTTTATACTTATTGGATTTTTAATACAGTATTCATATAGGACCATTAAAATCTTCTAGACAACTGACTAATCAAACTATTCACATCTCTGTACTTGAACTCAGCCTGACAAATTCACTGACTCTATAAGTTCTCTAAATATGATTTCCTCTTCTTCAATAGATTGTGGTTCATCTATAACGTGCATTAATTTTTATGCCATGTTATTGGGGATGTGTTTGTATGAGTTGAAGTGTGAAATGGATGTGCTAGTAGTTATTGAATGAGGTATATTATTGATGAATATATTTTAATGTGTGTTTAGTTAAATTGTTGATGGGTCTCTTGCTCTAGATGATTTATCTGGAGGTTCAACGGGGACTTTTAGTGAATTATTGGACTTTCAAAGGCAATTTACGTATTTCTTGTATCCTTTATGATTATTTACTCAAATTAAAGAGGTGAGTATATAAAATTATTATTATAATTAATGAGTTAGAAGTACATGAATGTAAATACTAAAACAATAACAAATAGTAATAAATATTGAAGTATAGTAAATGTTTGGTAATATAAGTAAGTAATGGAATGATTCCAAAACAACCAAAAGAGAGGCCTTTATATAGACAAAGGAGAGATAGAGCATGGTGTTAAAATTCTAAATACAGTAGTATGAGAGAAGAAAAGAATATTCCAGAAAAACATTTCCAATTAATAAGGTTTTTCCAAAAAGAAGGTGTCAGAAAAGTGTATTTACTGTATATGACAGAAATAAGTTAATGTATTAAAAATTTACTGTAAATGTCAATTTTAAATAAGTAATTTGAATTTTTTGTAGATAGTTAATTTTATTTAAACTTTTATTGTAATTTATTATAATATTAATTTATATTTCTTTTAACCTGTCATTGAGAACGGTGTTAGAAAATAGAAATATAAGAGACATTTTAATATTAATTTTAATTATTCACTAACTTTACCATTTTGTAATTAGTTAATTTGTTATAGGTAAATTTAATGTAAATAAATTATAATTAATAAAATTAAAATAATAAGGCGTGGCTTCATCCAGTAAATAATTAATTATTTTACTGGGTAAGTCTAGCAGCTTGGCTGACACTCCCTCACTCTAAAAAAATCAATAAAAAAATGCTATGATTTTTTCTCTTTATATTTCTTTAGCAGAGTAGGAAGATTAGATATCTCCTTCCCAGGTATCCAACAATCATATTCACAAGATTTATTCTTGAATCTCAATAAGTATTCTGTACCTTTTTCAGCAGTAAGTATTCTGTCATTTAGAATCTTATCATATTCTGCTGTCTCAGTGATTTCATTAGGGGTCTTTTTGGGTCTTCCCCTGCTTTTGGGAAATAAATCACTATTGGATTTTTAAGGTTTCAAAAGAGATATTGCAAAAACAGGATGTTTTCTGTCATATGGATAATACAAAATAACTTCAACTGCATTATCACCAACCATTCTTCTGAAAAAAATGGGCCAACAAATGAGTCTTTCAACTTTTTCTTACCTTGTAAATTGAAGTGGACTGTAGAAATCAACAATTCATCATCCTTTTTAAAAGTGTATTCTTTATGGGATTTGTCCCATCTCTTCTTCTCATATTCAAAGGATTTTTCAATAAATTTTTGAGCATGACTTCTGCAAAGTTGTTGCATTTGAAGAAACGATTTTACACCAGAATGTAAATCCAATTTAGGTATTATATTATTGAGATTTTGGGCAGGAGTATTGAGAGAATATTCAAGCCAGAGCTCAAAAGGCTTTTTTCTGAGTAACAGAATGAACAGTGCTATTATAAGCAAATTCCAACCCAGGAAGTAAGGTAACTCAATCATGAGTGAATATGTCATTGTCTTTGTACTCAAGGCCAAAGGCATAATACCTTCTTATCATGTCCTCTAAGGTCTGAATCATCCATTCAGCTAATCCATCAGTTTGGGGGTGATGGGCAGTAGAAAGTTTCAGATCACAACAACAAACGTCCATCAGAGACATCCAAAATTCAGAAGTAAATTTAGGGTCTCTGTCAGAGATTATGGCCTTAGGAAAACCAGCAGTAATAAACATATGAGACCACCTCAAGAAAGCTAATTCTTTAGTGGAAACATCCTTGTGGGTAGGGATGAATTTACACATTTTTGTGAATCTGTCCACAATAACCCAACAAGAATTATAACTGTCTTTTCCAGCAATGGGTAATCCTGTTACAAAATCCAGTTTATTATCCACCATGGTGCATCAGGAGGTTAAATATGTTGCATTAATCCAGCTCTCTTACCAGTCAATCTTTTTGATTTTTGGCAAGAATCACAAGATTCAACATATAATTTGGTGTCTTCAGACATATTAACCCACCAAGCAGTGTTTTTAATTCTGATCATTGTTTTTTCAAGATCAAAATGTCCAGCTAATATGTCATCATGAAAAATTTTCAAGATGATTTCTTTCATAGAAGGAGGAATAACAATGACATTACTCAACTTCCTTATACAATATAGATATCCTTCATCAATTGAAAATTTACCTTTCTCCAAAGCCTTCTGGTACTTTGTTTGAAGGGTCTTAATTAATGCTTGTATTGAAGCTGTCAGGCTAAGGTCAAGTACAAGGACGTGAACTAGCTTGAATAGTCAGTTGTCTAGAAGATTTAAATGGTCCTATATGAATACTGTAGTTTTAATCCACTAAGTTGTAAAATATAATCAAATATAAAGGTCTCAGTAATATAATTCTCACTATTCTTATATATGGCTTACAATCTTTGTAGTTGGTAGAAAAATAGGTTATTTAATTCAGATACTATTCAAAAGACTTATAAAAGTACTAATTGATATGTATTGTAATTTATTTGGTTATATTGGTTAAATTGTAATGATAAAGAATGAAGAAATACAACCCAAAAACCTCCTCCTTTTATACACACTGAGTTCCCCAATGATTCCCTTGATGTACCACCCAATACACAGTTAATGACGCCTCTAAACAACTAATAGACATGCCCATCAACATTCCTAGTAACCCATGACATAATTAGAAGAGTAACAACGGAAAAAATCCTGTAATAATAAGGGAAATCCATCAAAATTAAAGAAAAAGACAAAAAGAGAGTATATGCGTATAAAACAATAATATTAAAGACTAAAGGAGACTTTTTTAAGGTTAATAATAGCTTAATAATAAGGGGGATTGACTGTAGAAATAATGGGGCTAATCCTGACATTATACTACGTGAAATTCCCATTCAAAAATAACCAAAATTGACTGAGAAACCACCCAAAAACTTAAAAAAGAGCGTGAGATGTGGGGTAACTACATGCAGTTCTTGGCAGGCGCTTTCACGGGTAAATCCTTGACTAAAATTAGGCGAATTTAAGCGTGGTGATGAAATAAAGTGCCAAGAGTGAGGTTATTAATGAAATTAGTGCATATAAATAAGGTCAATGCATTATTAATTAAGCTAGGACACTAAATAAGCGCCTGTCGCCTATTTTAGTGTGTTTCCCCACAGTGGGCGTAGAATGTGGGGTAATTATAGTGTGAAAAAAGCTAACTTTGCTAAAAATGAAGCTATTCACACGGGAAAAAAGCAGGCAGTATGTGGCCATTACACAGAAGCCATTTCTGGCATAAAAAACACCAAATTTGAAAAGTGTTATTTTTATGCATTTAAATAGCCAAATCAATAGTTCTAAATGAGCCCAATTGATCTGTCAAAGCGCAATTTTGATATTCTCAATTTTATAGCGCATATAGTCAACTTTTAAGTGAAATAAAGCGCATTTCTTGTTTTTTGCATAAAACAATGAATATAACAGCTTTAAGTGTACTTAAAAATTATGTAGCCTTATACTTAAGGTTCTTAAGATTACCCTAACATATTCCAACTTAATATTAAGTACATAAGACCTATAAAAGGTGGATATATGCATGTATATAAAGTGTTATAATGGCATTTTTTGTGTATTATCATAATTTTACTTATGTATACTATTTGTGTACTCTTATTTATTATTCCCATGTATAGTTCATGTGTTTAACATAACTTATAATTACTTTTTACTCAGTCCTGGAGATATACAGGCTGACACTCTCCCACCCAAAAAAAACAATAAAAAAATGATAAGTTATACATTTTATTTTATTAATTTGTAATTTTCAGGTATTCAGAATAAATCTGTAGCATTAAAGATTCAACTTTAAAGAAATAAAACATAATAAAATATTATGAGTACTGGTTTTTTAACCCCTCAGCTGGTTGAACAGAAATTTATTTCTGTTTAAATTTTTTAAGAAGGGTGGATAAATTAGAAATTTCTTTTTCAGGTATCCATTTATCAAATTCATTTGATTTCCCTTTAAATCTTAGTAAATACTCAGTTCTTTTTTCTTTAGTAAGGATTCTTTTCTTGAGTATTTTTTCAATCTCTGCTTTTTCCACAATTTCTTCAGGTTGCTTTTTAGGCCTTCCCCTTCTTTTTGGAAATAAGTCAGGATCATTTGCATGGTAAGGTTTCAATAATGAGATAGGGAAAACTGGATGTTTCCTGTCATATGGAGCATATAATATGACTTCCACTGCATTATTCCCAACCATTTTATTTACTACAAAAGGTCCTACAAAGGGATCCTTTAATTTAACATTACCTTGTAAGTTAAAATGTAGTGTTGATATAAGGACTTCATCTCCCTTTTTAAATTCAAATTCTTTATGAGATTTGTCCCACCTTTTCTTTTCATATTCAAATGCTTTTTGGATGCATTCTTCTGCATGCTTTCTACACATTTGTTGCATATGAATAAAGGATTTAGTGCCAGGGTGTATATCCAACCTTGGTAGTTTATTTAAATGATTTACTGGGGTATTTGGTACATATCCCAGCCAGAGTTCAAATGGTTTCTTCTCTGTTACAGAATGAGTTGTGCTGTTATAAGCAAATTCAAGGCCAGGAATTAATGTTACCCAGTCATGTGTGAATTTCTCATTGTCTTTGTATTCTAATCCAAAGGCACAATATCTTCTGATCATGTCTTCTAGAGTTTGTATCATTCTCTCAGCCAGCCCATCAGTTTGTGGATGGTGTGCTGTAGACAATTTTAATTGACAACCTGATACTTCCATCAAAGATGTCCAGAACTCTGAAGTAAATTTAGGATCTCTGTCAGAGATTATGGCTTTGGGGAACCCAGAAGTATTCATCATCTGAGTCCACCATAGTAATGCCAAGTCTTTTGCAGATACCTCTTTATGGGTAGGGATAAACTTACACATTTTTGTTAATCTATCCACTATTACCCAGCAAGAATTGAAACTTTCTTTTCCTGCTAATGGCAAGCCAGTTACAAAATCCATGTTTATAATTTCCCATGGAGCTTTTGGCTGCTCTATTTGTTGTAACAACCCAGCTCTCTTCCCAGTTAATCTTTTAGATTTCTGACAAGAGTCACATGTTTCAATGTATTTTTGTACATCCTCTTTCATGTTTATCCACCAGGCTGTATTTTTAACTCTGGTTAATGTTTTGTTAAAGTCAAAATGACCAGCTAAGATGTCATCATGACAAGTACTCAACATTAACTCTTTCATAGAAGGTGGTATTACTATTACATTGCTTAACTTTTTCCTGTAATATATATATCCATCTTCAATTGATAGTTTACCTTTTTCCAACGCATTTTTATACTTTGGAGGCAAGGTTTTAATTAATGCATTCATGGAGGCATTTGTTGGATCATTAAGAATGGTAGATAGTTTAGACAAATCTTTATCAGATGAATAATTTTCCAATATAGTTTGCATAAACTCTTCTTCTAAATCCACTATATAAATCCCAAATATATGTATAACCTCATTTTCAGGCACATAAGCTGGGTTGTCAGCATCATTTGGCAAAGGACTTCTGGATAATAAATCCACATTTGAATGCAATGTTCCTGCTCTGTGAGTGATTGTCATTCTTCCTCTGTACTCTTGTACAGCTAGTTGCCATCTAAACATGTGCCTATTAGGTGTTTTCATGTTTAGTAATGATTTTACTGCACTGCCATCTGTTATAAGTTCAAACTTCTGGTCTTCCAGATAGTAATGAAGTTTCTCCAAAGCCCACACCACAGCTAAACATTCTAGCTGTGTTGCACCATACCTTAATTCTGTTTTTCTTAAGGTTCTGGATATATAACAGATAACTACTTCAGATAATTTTCCATTTATTATCTGTTTTTGCTGTAAAGCAGCACCCAAACCTATGAAACTTGCATCAGTGTACAAGATAAAAGGTAGGGTGAAATCTGGCAGTCCCAATATTGGAGCTGACATTAAACATTCCTTTAATTTATTAAAGGCGTGAGGCCTTTCATTATTCCAAATGAAAGCTTCATTCTTCCTGATTAATGTTGTTAAAGGGGCTGCAATGGATTGGTAATTTTTAATATATTGTCTATAATATCCACACATACCCAAAAAACTTTGAACCTCTTTTACATTTTTAGGTATCCCAATATTTTTAATTGCTGCCACTTTATTCTGGTCAACACAAATTTGTAATCCAGATACAACATGTCCAAGTACTTTCAAGGATTGAAATCCAAACTTACATTTCTTTAATGCAATAGTCATATTGATTTCATCCATTTTTTGAAAGACTCTTTTCAGGTGATTTAAATGTTCATCATATGTTTTTGAAAACACTATGATGTCATCAATATAGACCAATAGCCATCCTTCAACCATTTCCTGATGAAAAACACTATCCATCAATTTTTGGAAGACTGAAGGGGCATTCTTTGGGCCAAATGGCATTCTCACATACTTATATATACCCATATGTGTGGTTATTAATAAGTAATTTTGAGAATTTCTTTCCACAGGAATCTGGTGGTAACCCTTGTTCCCATCCAGACAGGAAATATATTTTGCTCCTTGTAAGGTAGCATGGATAGAAGCTATCCTTGGTAGAGGGTAAATATCATCTACTGTATATGTATTCAGAGCTCTATAATCACTGCATAATCTTGCCTTATCTTTTTCATAAGAGATTAATACTGGTGAAATGACACAATACTTAGGTGTTGTGTCCACTTTTTCAACAATACCCATTTCCAACAACAATTTTATATTGTCTTCAATATCTTTCCTTTTTGCAGGAGATGCTGGGTAAGGTTTCTTTTTTAAGCTGCCAGGAATATTATCCAGATCACAGCTTAGAGAGATTTTCATCTCATGGTCTTTGACCAATCCTAGTTCATTTGATCCATGAGCAAATGCCATAGGATATGATTTAATCAATCTCAAAATGTCTTCTTGTTCAATTTTTGAGAGTTGAGGACTGAAAGAGGCCTTTTGGATTTCATTTTCCAATTCACCCACTTCATTGGTGGTTCTTCCACCTTGCAGTTGTTCTTCTCTAGGAGAAATGGCATATACTGAATTTTCAGAACATATTTTGAATTTCCTTTTACCATTCACCCCTATGGTGAAACAACTGTTTGCAGGATATAGTTTAATGCCAAATTTTGTCAATAAATCATTTCCAATAATAAACCAATCACTACAATTATTATTATCCATTACTACAAATTCACAAACTGCTCTAACATATCCATTATTATATTTAAAGAATACAGCAGTTTTGTATTTGCCAATTGGATTTAATACTGAACCAAAACCCCTCCAGTTCTTTGTCCGAACAGGTTCTAGTTTTTCCTGGGACTTACTATCAAGTTTCATTAATGCATTAAGTGAAACTACACTACCTGCAGCCCCAGTGTCAAGAATGGAATTCATTTCTTTTCCACATATGATAATAGGTGCTCTGATAGGTGTTATTTTGTAAGTGTCATGAGATACATCTTTAATTATTTCAGCTTCCTCTATGGAAGTTAAAGATGTGTCTGTATGAGGTATAGCATCATTCAGGAACATTATATCCTGTTCTAATACAAATATCTCATTTTCATCATCACTGTAAGATATGTTACTCTTGCAATCCTCACTGGATTCCACATTCTCATCTTCATGATTACTAGGTTCAGAATTCTGTGAGGTTTCAATAACATTTATTCTTTTCTTACACGTGTGACCTTTAACCCAATGTTCATTACATTTGTAACAAGTGTTATTTTCTTGTCTCTTAGGGACAAGGGGAGCTGAAGGTTTTTTCTTTTCCACTGGTAACTTACTTGTAGTAGGTTTTACCACGTCAACACTTTGTCTGTAATTAATATACTTGGTTTCATACTTGTGGTTTAATAATATCTCATTGCATATATTAATGAATCCAGAGGTGTCTCTGACAGTTTCAGTTCTAGCTACAATAATGTCTCTAACTGATATAGGCAACTTGTATATTATTTTTTCTTTCCACTCTTCATAATCCATTTTTGGATCCATAGCTTTCATGATTTTTATTAAATTCATTAAGAAGACCATGGGTTTATCTCCAGCATTTGGATTATATCTGGCCCTTTCATATAGTCTTTGTTGAGTTATTCTAAATTTTGGGCCACCAAATTGCCTTTCAATTAGTGCCTTCCATTCATTCCAGGAGTAATTAATTCCCTCACTCAATACAGATTCAAACCATAATAAGGCCACATCTGTAAATAAAGATATTAACTTTGAAGTAATTTCTTCATCAGGTAATTTATATGAAAATTTTAAGTTATCAATTCTTTGTATGAATTGTTGCCAATCAGATTTTGAATCCCCGTCAAAAGAAGGGTACTGATCTAACTTAGGCCAGTTCTTTTGGCTAGTTTTAGCTTCCCTAACCTGAGGAATATTGAGTAATTCACTCACTTTAGAAAGATGATCATTAATTTCATCTTTTACTGATTTTATATTCTCAGAGCCCATGACACTATGTTCATGTTCCATCATTGGTTTATCATCAGAGTGTTTTATAAAAACTGGTACTCTTTCTACATAAGAGGTATTATCCTTTATTGTTTCATTATTTTTCAAAATGTTAGCTACTTCAATTTCTACTCTTTGTAACCTATCTTTTATTACAGGTACATGAGTTAAAGTATCATTTACATTTGAAAAAGACAATTTTACACGTCCCTCTATGGTGGCCATAATATTCTGAGAATGTTCTAATTTAATTTCTAAATTTTTAATCTCAGAATTTAATCTTTTGTTTTCATTGATCAATTCATTATTTGAATTCTCAATAACTTTTAACTTATTGGCTGTTGTACTCAATGATTGTGTGATGTTTAATAATACACTTTCTGTATTATTGTTGGACTCTCTAGAGAATTCTTCCAATTTTTCAATTCTTAATAATAATTTACTAATTATTTTTGATTCCATTGGATTTTCTTTCAGAAAATATTCAATTTTTCTGTTTCCAATTCAGAAGATTCATCATAAGGGTCAATTTTTAATTCATTTGATTCCATTTTTATATTAATAGTATTTTCCTGGTGATCAATAAAACTATGTACATTATCCTCATGTAATGACAAGTCTAACATGTTATTTTCAAATGAATAATTTTTTAAATCCTTATCAATTATATCCAATAACTCTCTATCAATTTCATTACCTATAAGTAATTCATTGTTAGGATTATATAATTGATCTTGAGAAGATGGATGACTTACCACGGTCTTATTCCATTTCCCCTGCCTCTCGTTGGCTTTCCCCTGTAAGGGTGACTGCTGGATCCCTGTTGAGGAGGACTGTTGTAGTTTTGGGCATACCAATCCCACTTCCATTTGCTTACAGTTATCTTTTGGTCCTCTTCTGGGACTGGAGGTGTTGCTGTGGTATTTTGTGCCACTGGTTGTTGATGAGACCTTATATCCACTAGAGCCTGGTTGACTTCTATAAAGCCCTGTGCCGCCCTTTTCTCCAAATTGTTGATCTGGTCTAACATATTGTTTACTCTTATTTTTAGTGTATTCAGTAGGGTTTAGAGGGAGTGAATTTGCTCTTGTAAGGTGTTTTTGGACTTCTTTATTGACATTTGTTTTAAGACCTTTTCCTTTTCCTCCATGGACATTGGTGGGGTGTTGTTTATTGTTACTGGTGATTCTTGACCCTCCATTTGGATGTCCTGTAACAGGTCTTTCAGCTCTAGTTCTTAAGTTATAAGGTTTTGCCTTATTACTTACAATGTCATTGTTTTCACACATTTTTACGTGGAATTCTAAAGAATTGAAAGTTTGAGATATGAAAAACTTCAAAAAGGAGTTTAATCAGTATTTATTAATACCACTGAAGAAAATTTAATTGCTTACTTTTTGGTATGAAGTGAATCTTTAAGTGCCAAAAGTCAAATATGCTTTTTATGTGGTCACTTAATTTAACTGGTCTACAATATGTAGCCGTGTTTTTATATTAAAAAAGAAAAACAACTGTCAGCAAGATTCTTTTTTAAATATAAATGAATTTTACAAACCAATAAAAAAGGGATTAAGAGTCCTGTAAAAAGAAAACAATTAATCAGTTTAATTGGTTATCATCTGCAAAGATCACAAATTTAATTGGTCTATTGACAGACTCCCACTAAGAACAATTTTATGTTAAATTAGTGGTAAAAATTTTATCTGCAAAGATCACAAATTTAATTGGTCTATTGACAGACCCACTAATAACAATTATATGTTAAATTAGTGGTAAAATTGTTGATTCAATATCACAATTTTATTATATAACAGGGCTTCTTTTTCTGAAATCACTATATAAGTGACCCCAACCTGTTGTAATTATCCAAATATTTCTATAGGGATATTATTTACGTCCACCTTCTTTTGAAAATTTCACTTACAGGATTATAACAGAATTCTTGAGGAAAGGTCCCCAATTGTCAGGCTAAGGTCAAGTAAAAGGATGTGAACTAGCTTGAATATTCAGTTGTCTAGAAGATTTAAATGGTCCTATATGAATACTGTAGTTTTAATCCACTAAGTTGTAAAATATAATCAAATATAAAGGTCTCAGTAATATAATTCTCACTATTCTTATATATGGCTTACAATCTTTGTAGTTGGTAGAAAAATAGGTTATTTAATTCAGATACTATTCAAAAGACTTATAAAAGTACTAATTGATATGTATTGTAATTTATTTGGTTATATTGGTTAAATTGTAATGATAAAGAATGAAGAAATACAACCCAAAAACCTCCTCCTTTTATACACACTGAGTTCCCCAATGATTCCCTTGATGTACCACCCAATACACAGTTAATGACGCCTCTAAACAACTAATAGACATGCCCATCAACATTCCTAGTAACCCATGACATAATTAGAAGAGTAACAACGGAAAAAATCCTGTAATAATAAGGGAAATCCATCAAAATTAAAGAAAAAGACAAAAAGAGAGTATATGCGTATAAAACAATAATATTAAAGACTAAAGGAGACTTTTTTAAGGTTAATAATAGCTTAATAATAAGGGGGATTGACTGTAGAAATAATGGGGCTAATCCTGACATTATACTACGTGAAATTCCCATTCAAAAATAACCAAAATTGACTGAGAAACCACCCAAAAACTTAAAAAAGAGCGTGAGATGTGGGGTAACTACATGCAGTTCTTGGCAGGCGCTTTCACGGGTAAATCCTTGACTAAAATTAGGCGAATTTAAGCGTGGTGATGAAATAAAGTGCCAAGAGTGAGGTTATTAATGAAATTAGTGCATATAAATAAGGTCAATGCATTATTAATTAAGCTAGGACACTAAATAAGCGCCTGTCGCCTATTTTAGTGTGTTTCCCCACAGTGGGCGTAGAATGTGGGGTAATTATAGTGTGAAAAAAGCTAACTTTGCTAAAAATGAAGCTATTCACACGGGAAAAAAGCAGGCAGTATGTGGCCATTACACAGAAGCCATTTCTGGCATAAAAAACACCAAATTTGAAAAGTGTTATTTTTATGCATTTAAATAGCCAAATCAATAGTTCTAAATGAGCCCAATTGATCTGTCAAAGCGCAATTTTGATATTCTCAATTTTATAGCGCATATAGTCAACTTTTAAGTGAAATAAAGCGCATTTCTTGTTTTTTGCATAAAACAATGAATATAACAGCTTTAAGTGTACTTAAAAATTATGTAGCCTTATACTTAAGGTTCTTAAGATTACCCTAACATATTCCAACTTAATATTAAGTACATAAGACCTATAAAAGGTGGATATATGCATGTATATAAAGTGTTATAATGGCATTTTTTGTGTATTATCATAATTTTACTTATGTATACTATTTGTGTACTCTTATTTATTATTCCCATGTATAGTTCATGTGTTTAACATAACTTATAATTACTTTTTACTCAGTCTTGGAGATATACAGGCTGACAGAAGCATTCTTTGGATCATTTAATATGGCGCATAAATTTTTTAAGTCAATGTTCTTATTATATGAATCCAGAATAAGCTGTAATTACTCTTCCACCATATAGACCACATATATCCCATGAATATGAAAAATTTCATCCTCAGAATCATAAGCAGGATTAGATTCATCATTTGGTAAAGGTAACTATGATAACATATCCACATTTGAGTGAGCAATACCAGCCCTATGAATAATTGTCATTCTCCCTCTGTATTCCTGAACAGCTAACTGCCATCTGAACATATGTCTGTTAGGTGTTTTTAAGCTTAAAAGGGATTTAACTGCACTGCAGTCAGTGAAAAGTTCAAATTGCTGGTCATCTAGGTAATAATGTAGCTTTTCTAGATCCCACACTACGGCTAAATATTCAAGCTGAGTGGAACCATATTTCAATTCAATATTTCTCAAGGTTCTTGAAATATAACAAATTACTAATTCTGATACTATATCATTTATCACTTGTTTTTGATGGAGGGAAGCACCAGGACCAATAAAACTGGCATCAGTGTACAAAACAAATGGTTGATTAAAGTCAGGGAAAGCAAGAATTGGTGCTGACATCAAACAGTGTTTCATAGTTTTAAAAGCCCTCTGTCTTTCACTATACCAGACCAAAGCAACATCCTTTCTAGTCAACTGGGTAAGGGGTAAAGCTATGACTTTTTAATCTCTAATATACTGTCTATAGTATCCACACATTCTCAAAAAACTCTGGAGCTCTCTAACTGTGTTAGAAGCCTTCACCTGTTGTATGGCTGCGAATTTATTTTGGTCAACACATATCTGTAACCCTGAAACAACATGACCAAGTACTTTTAAAGAATGAAAACCAAATTGACATTTCTTCAAAGCGAGTGTCATATTTATTTCATCCATTTTGTGGAACACTTTACACAGGTGGTTCAGATGTTCCTCAAATATTTTTGAAAGTATAATGATATCATCAATATAAACCATCATTCATCCTTCAATTATCTCTTGATGAAATGTGTTATCCATAACTTTTTGAAAAACTGAAGGGGAATTTTTAGGGCCAAATGGCATCCTAATATACTTATAAATACCCATATGAGTAGCAATCATCAGAAAATTCTGGGAATTCTTCTCAACAGATACCTGGTGATATCCCTTGTTACCATCCAGACAGCTGATATATTTAGCACCTTGTAAGGTAGCATGTAAAAAGCTAATTCCAAGTAAATCATAGATATCATCAACAGTATAAGTATTTAAGGCTCTATATTCACCACATAACCTGAATTTATCTTTTTCATAATAAATTAGGACAGGTGAGATAACACAATATTTAGGTGCTTCAACTACCTTTTCAATAATATTCATTTTCAAAAGGGTAGAGATATTGTCTTCAATATCTTTTCTCTTTGTTTGAGAAGCAGGATAAGGATTCTTCTTTAAACTAGGTGTTATGTAAGTCAATGGACAAGATAATGAAAGTTTCATTTCTTCTTTAACTAATCCTATTTCATGTGACCCATGAGCAAAGGCCATATGAAAAGATTTTATCAATTTAATGATGGAATCTTTATCCTCACCAGAAAGTTGTTCTCCAAAAAAAGCATTGTTAATTTCAGACATAAAGGCATGCATTTCTTTTGTAGATCTTCCTTTATATTGAACCACAGAATTACATGTGTTCAATTCTGGTTTTAATAATTTTTTGGTGGAGGAAATCTTAAATTTTCTCTTCCCATTCATCCCCATTGTGAAACATTCATTTGAAGGATCCAATTTCATGCCATACCTGGTTAAAATATTATTTCCTATAATAAACCAACTGCTTAAGTTATCATTTTTCATGACAACAAAATCACAAATAGCTCTTACAAAACCATGGTTATATTTAAAAAACACTGTGGCTTTGTATTTACCAATGGGAGACAAAACAGAGCCATAACCTCTCCAATTTTCAGAAATGATAGGCATAAGTTTTAATTTATAGTCTTGATCCTTTGAAGCAAGTTCTTTTTCAGATACTACACTTCCTCCAGTTCCAGAATCCAGAACAACTTCAATTCTGGTTCTATTGATCAAGACTGGTGCTTTGAGAGGGGCAATAACAATTGAGCTATCCTCAATGTTCCTTATGATCTTGGCATCCTCAACTGTAGATAAATCATTATTAACAATATCAATAGTATTTAAATAATGAATATCTTCTTCCAGCATAAAGATTTCTTGTTGAGATTCATATGCAATATTGCTGACACAATCAATTGACGTATCATCCAGTGCAATTGTGTCATCAGCATGCTCCTCAGTTTGTTCAACAAGATTTATCTTCTTGTCACAAACATGGCCTTTCTTCCAAGGATTGTTGCACTTGAAGCAACTTTTTGTTGCATATTTTTTAGGTGAAACAGGGGCAGAAGGTTTACCAACCTGTTCCAGAGGTTTCTGTTGGTAAGTGGAGGGTTTCTCCAAAGGGGTTCTAGGAATGAATATTCTGGCATCATACTTGTTGCTTAGAAGGATCTCATTACAAGTATTAATGAAAGAAGAGGGTTCTCTGGAGAACTCAATCCTAGCCACTAACAAGTCTCTCAAAGACATTGGTAATTTATAAAGGATCCTTTCCTTCCATAACTCAAACTTCATATTTGGGTCCATTGCCCTCAAGGTTTTTAAAAGTTTCATTATGAACTCAATAGGTTTATCAGTAGAAGAGCTATATCTAGCTTCCTCATACTGCCTTTGTTGAGCCATCCTAAACTTGGAGCCACCAAATTGTGCTTTAATCAATTTCTTCCAATCTTCCCATGAGTAGTCATTCTTATCCAAGAGAACAGATTCATACCACATTAGGGCTACATTTTTAAACAAATAAATTAACTTAGACACAATTTCCTCATCTGGGAGTTTGTAAGAATTTTTCAATTTATCAATTCTGCAAATTAATTTCTGCCAATCAGAAGAAGAATCACCATCAAATGTTGGATACTGGTCAAGTTTTGGACAATCCTTTTGATTTGAAGCAGTCTCCTTAGTATTAGCTTGTTTCTGAGTAGGAAGCAGCTACAACTTCTCCAATTGTGCAGTAATCTCATTGTTTAATCCTTCTGTTGAAGATCCTGGTGCATCATCAATATTTGATGGAAACTCAGTGGTATCAACAGGCTTTTCTGAATCTAATTTTACCTTGAATGAACTAGCAACTGGTAAATTTGGAGCATCCTGTACCATATTTTCCTTCACAGAAATTTCAGAATATTTTTGATCATTAACCAATGAATTCAATCTCTCTTCAATTGTTGTTAGTCTGGTTTTCAGTCTTAGAAAACTAGATAAAATCTCATTGATTTTTGAAAAGATAACTGGGTTTTATTTTGAAAAGATGAATAATGATCACTCAATCTTTTCAGGTTCATCTTATCTACCTCTAGCTCGTGGAAACAGATAGACACAGTATCTTGTAGTTTAGACAAATCATTTTTGATATTTTTCCATAAAGAAACTTTCTTTTCATGAGTTACTTTGTAATGAAACAAATCATCAGAAACTCTCTTTAACTCACTCCTCAATGCTTGATAACCCTGCTCAGTTAACAAACTACTATATTTCTGAGTCAATTGAATGTTGTTCATTATATGATTTTGTTTAGCAATAATATCACTCAAATATTCATCATTAATTTTTGCTACATCTGGAGTGTTTCTCAATAAAGAAACAGAGTAACTTTTCAGATTCTCATAAAACTCAGGATCAAGTGTTTCATCAATAATAGCCATATCAGGATTTATCATTGAAGTAGCAATTAAAACTAAAGGATTTGATACATTAGAATATTGAGTGATTTACTACTCTTATCAGCCTCTACTAGTCTCACAGTTTCATCTCCTCTTCCAGAATTACCTGAAGGAACTGAATAAGCAACAAGAAATGGTACTTTAGATTCAATTGAGGAGCTTACCAAGGCTTGGGCAAGATCTGACTATTTTTTTTTCTTTTTCTGTCTCCTTGATAAGGGTGAGGATGTGTGGGGTTGAATTGACTGGGTTTTCACGGACCTGCCTGAGGCATTTGAGGCTGCTGATGTTTAGACAGATAATCCCACTGCCACTTTGATACTTCCACCTTTTCTAGTTGCTGGGGAGCCAATTGTGGAAGATTCCTGGGGGAGGATGTCTCCTCTTCTCTTGAAGAAAGGCATCTATTTTTCATACCTTTTCTTCTAGTGATTCTGTTCTTGCTCTCAGTCTTAAGTTCTCTGTCCTCAGTTCCTATATGTGGGTGGAGAGATTCTTTACTTGCTGAGGTAAAGGCATTTTTTTTATTTTGAAGTTTTTGGGAAGTCCTTCTAGGGGGTTGATGGAAGGCTTTTGTTCCTGAGAATTTGTCTCCACTAGTATTTCCACATCCTGATTGGTTCAATGATTGATTAATTTGAGCCAATTTTGTGGTAAAGGGAGAGCTTACAGAAGTAGCTTCATCATAATCAATCAGATCCAATTCCTCTTCACATGTAGCAGAACCACATTTATCAGTCAGTTTTTAAATTTTACTTCAACTGAGGGAAGGAGATATTAAGATGTATTAGTTTTATTTTTGCTTTTATCAAAAGAAAAATAAAAAGAATTTAAAAATCTTCAGGACAAAAATCAACTGAAATAATAATCACAATTTTTATTAACTCAAAATTATTTTATAACCAGGATAAAAAGAAATCAACTGAAGAAACAAAATTAATTTTTTAATCAACAAATTAAATTTTGATAATAATCAGGATTAAAATCAACTGAAGGATATTTAATTACCAGGACTTGATGTCAACTGAAATAATTTTAATATATTTTATTTTTATTAATTTTTAATATTATATTGTCAGGACAATTTGTCAACTGGAACAATAATATTATTTTAATTTTTCAGGACAAATTCAACTGAAGAAAAAAATAATATAATATAATAATAATAAAATATTTTATATTACTTCTAGGACTAAGAACACTATAGTTCTATTTTTTTCAAGTAGGAAAAAAAAATAAAAATTCCAAATTACCACACACCTCCGCTTATAAAATGAGCAAATTAATGCCACTTACAGAGTGCTGAGTAAAAGTAAATACACAGAGTATGAAGAGTGCAAAGTGACCCATGAATAGTAATCAATATAATTACCACAAATATATATGACTATAACCACGCAATAGGGGGTGTCAGTTCTGGCAAATCCGCACTTACAAATCCGCACTTAAATAAGTGCGGATTTCCAAAACACACTAGCCCCAATACTGGTGGATTTCAAAATGAAATAAGTCACTTATTTCACTCAAATCCGCACTTTCTCAACCAAAAGTGCTGATTTCACCATCAAGTCCCATTTCACTGATTTGTCAGCATCATCCCATTCATACGCAGCACTCCGCAGAATAACACTTCATAACTCAAAACATCGTACATCACTTACATCTTCATATCATATCATATAAGAGTCATGCCTTCCTCACTTTCAAATCGTGATAAATTACATAAAGCAATGACTTTCATGGCGCTTGAACTGCTCTTGGACTCTGATTCCGATTCTGATCTAGAAGAAGATTTTGTCGTTTTATCAAAAATGGCCAGGAAACGTTACCTTCTTCCCAGAAAGCCTCAAGTACTTCATACCCCCAAGTACACCATCCAAACACTTCTTAACCTATCTACACCCAGTTTTAGACAGCTGTTCAGGACTTCTCAGGAATGTTTCCTTAAATTGCTTGAGCTTATTCAGGATCATCCCATATTTCACAATAATTCTCAAAAAGAACAACGACATCCTTCAATTCAATTGGCCATCACACTATGTCGTTTGGGTTCAAATGGTAATGGAGCCGCTTTGAAAAGTTTAGAAAATGTCTTTGATTTAGGGTATGGTTCAGTTAACACTTATACCAAACAATGTATCACTGCCATCAACTCCTTGGAATCTCAACTTCTCACCTGGCCAACAAAAGAAGAGCGACTTGAATCATCTCAGGTTATGCAAGCAGAGGGCTTTCCAGGATGTATTGGTTTTGTTGATGGTACTACTATTCCTTTGAGCCAGAAACCTGCTCAAGGTGGAAACAATTACTTTGACCGTAAAAAGAGGTAGATTATTTTTAACTCCTTTCATCCTCCTTGAAACTAACACAAACAAATATATCTTCTTTATAGATATTCAATTAACGTTCAGCTTATATGTGACGTAAACAAAAAATTTATATCATTCTTTGCTGGCTATCCTGGCTCATGTCATGACTCCTACGTCTTCCAAAGAATTCATATTTCAAATGAACCTGAAAAATTCTTTGATGAAAATCAGTATCTTCTTGCAGATTCTGCTTATGTGAATGGAAAGTATGTACTTCCTGCTTTTCGGGGAGCAGCTTCAGAAGACAGTCAAAATGCCAAATTCAACAATCATTTGGCAAAGTCAAGAGTCCATATTGAACATTCTATTGGAATCTTGAAAGGCCGTTTTTCTAGTTTAAGGGAATTAAGAAGTCCTCTTAGAAATAAATCTGAAATGGAGGCGGTGATCAACTGGATTCTGTGTTGCACTATACTTCATAACCTACTTGCTGACCTCAAAGATCAATGGTTAGAGCTGTATGAAGATGAACAAGTTGATTCACCTCCGACTATATCCAACACTTCTATTTCTCAATCAACTAGTATAAGGGCGAAAATCCTTCCAATAACACTCCAACATTTTTCAACGCAATTTTAATTTTTTTCTCTTTCTCTTCAAATTATCAATTTGCATGTATTATTCACTGAGAATGGTAAATTTTTTTGCATATTTATTTGGTTTTTGAATTTGCTGTTAAAGTCTTATTTTTTTTCTCTCTGTGTTTTCTTTCATCAACTCAACATGAAATCGCATATTTTCAGCAAACGCATATTTTTTCAGTCACTCAAAGGTTGGGAAAGAGTTAGAAGGGAAGATTAAGGGTTCCGAGGCATTTTAAATGAAGAAAAGGGTCTGGGAGAGGTTGAGAGGGGTGAAATGGGGATCAAAAGAGGATGGCATACAATGGGGCTGGGAGGATAGCGAAAGGCATGGGGAGGGAAGACAAGCATGTGTTGATAGAATTGAAAGGGATGGAGATTGGTGCAAACAGAGTGTGAAAATAGGAGGATGAACTCTGTTCTTTGGGCGAAGAACAGAGTTCACTTCCATAAAATATTAGCTGAAACATAGTTTTCAATTCTGTAAAAACAGTTGTAAGTAATAGAAAAAGTCACTGATTTTTTTTATATGTAATCCTTGCTTTACGAGGAGACTTTTGTGACGAAGCAGATTTTTGAATTACCTTTAAAAGAGGATGGCATACAATGGGGCTGGGAGGATAGCGAAAGGCATGGGGAGGGAAGACAAGCATGTGTTGATAGAATTGAAAGGGATGGAGATTGGTGCAAACAGAATGTGAAAATAGGAGGATGAACTCTGTTCTTTGGGCAAAGAACAGAGTTCACTTCCATAAAATATTAGCTGAAACATAGTTTTCAATTCTGTAAAAACAGTTGTAAGTAATAGAGAAAGTCACTGATTTTTTTTATATGTAATCCTTGCTTTACGAGGAGACTTTTTTGACGAAGCAGATTTTTGAGTTACCCTTTGAGATTTGGAATGTCTGGGAGGCATTATGAAACTGGCACATAACAAGAAAAAAGATTAAAAAGTAGAAGAAATAAGTAAAAAAGAATGTAAACATGCCTGGTCAAAATATTGAAAATGTTGGAGATTGGTGCAAACAGAATGTGAAAATAGGAGGATGAACTCTGTTCTTCGGGCGAAGAACAGAGTTCACTTCCATAAAATATTAGCTGAAACATAGTTTTCAATTCTGTAAAAACAGTTGTAAGTAATAGAAAAAGTCACTGATTTTTTTTCTATGTAATCCTTGCTTTACAAGGAGACTTTTGTGACGAAGCAGATTTTTGAGTTACCTTTTGAGATTTGGAATGTCTGGGAGGCATTATGAAACTGGCACATAACAAGAAAAAAGATTAAAAAGTAGAAGAAATAAGTAAAAAAGAATGTAAACATGCCTGGTCAAAATATTGAAAATGTCAGGAAGGGGTGTGTGCCGAGGATTGATGGGTAGGTAGCGAGGAAGGTCAGTGTGTCACATGTGACAGGGATGGGGTAAGAAAGGAAGGGATGTTTTGTGGCCAAAATGTGGTTGTGAAAAAAAACGGGAAAAAAGTGCTGATTTGAGGTCATAACTGACACCCTTTTTTGAAATAAGTGACTTTTTTGCAAAATTTAAGTGCTGATTTGGTTTGAAATCCGCACTTAATTTAAGTGCGGATTTGCCAGAACTGACACCCCCTAATATGGGGGGCGGACTTGCTAGCAAGTCTGCAACCTTGAACCCTGATTCATTACAAATTGAGTATTAATTGAGCTTCCCATGAACAATCCAAGAAACAAGGGTGAAAGTTTGTTGAATTCATGGTGAATCATAGTTGAATTATCATTGAAGCCAATGAATTCATTACTTGAAAATTTTTGGAAATCTGAACAATATGATTTTTTGATATAAGGCTGAAATCAGTGCATCCCATAGCTAAAACAGGCTGGTAAACACATAAGATTTTATTTAAAAAATGTAGCTTTTTTTATTATTTCAAAAAAAATAATCCTCATTGTAGATTCAATTAAACTTTATTTTACATTAGCATTCAGATATTTTAGCTCAATTACATATTTAAATTATTAAGTATATTCAGAAATTATTAAAGAAATACTATATAGTGTAGTTATATTGATCATCACATTATTTTCAGTGAAAATTTTAAAAAATATGATATTTTATCTTTATGTATGATTAAATAGCAGAAAATCTTGTGAACCTTCTAATGATCTGTAGAGCTCAAAAAAATCTTCAAAATGATTAAAAGAATAATATAGTTAAACATATAATTTATAAATAAAGTATATATAGTTTTTTTACCAGTAAGTACAATCAATGCACAGGTACTATTATTCTTTAAAAATTACTTTCCACCATCTTCAGCATGTCTAACTATGAAGGGGGGAAATTTTCTTAAGATTGAAGCACATTAAAAGTTGATTATTCACTAGAAGTCTTATATTTTTTTAAAAAAATATAAGGTCATCAGTCTTTCCATTCCCTTGAATATAATTCTTCTATTTTTCTATCATATCACTTTTTTGAAGAAAAATCCTTCTCTTTCTTCTCCTACCCTCTCCCCTCTTATGAATCAAAAACTCATCCCCTCTCAGATTACCCTCCCTCTTTAACCTCACTTTCCTCTCCCATCTCTTTCATTTTATTTCCCCTCCATACCATTCTTCATCTCTCTTAACCCCTCTAAATCCCTTTCGCTCACTTCCCCACTACTCTTTACCCCTTTTACTCCATAGAAAGCAAATAGGGTGTGGAGTGCAGAGAAAGAGGGTAGGGGGGAATCAAAGGGAGATGAGTGGGATGGGGAGGGGAAGGTATGGGCTCAGGTGGGCTGGGGAGTGAAGCAAAAGGTGTAGGAATTGAGGTGTGGGTAGCTAAAGGGGTAGGAGGGGTGGGGAGTGTAGCAAAAGGGGAATTGAGGCTTTGGGGGGTAGCCAAATGAGTATTGAGGGGTAAGGAGGGTAGCAAAAGGGTTTTTAAGGGCTGGGGAGAGGTGGTAAGGAATGGTGTGAGATAGATAAGGAGTAAAGAAGGCTAGAGAAGAGATATATAGGGATGAAAATATGTGGTGAGTGCAGGGAATAAATATTTGTAGACAGGGGTGGTGAGGGAGGCAAAAAAGGTGGCCAAAAACTGATGTTGTACTCTGACGTTTAGCCAAACCTCAGGGTACACCTATCAATTAAGTTATCAATTACAGACACAGCTGTAGTTAATTGAGTGTCAGGACTGGTTTATGGCTATACATTTCTCACCTTGTGCGAATAGAAATATGTATCAATTTTTAAACATACAATGATGGTATATTCTGGTGTATGGTCTTGTTTACACCTTTTTTCATTTATAGTACATCTGTAACACAGGGGGGAAAAATGAGGACTTGCAATCAAGTCGTTTTTCAGGTCTTCTGGAGTAATCTTTGGAGTAATCTTGTAGCGGTGGGTATGAGTGAAAAAATTTCAAGTAAATATTTTGAAAATTCTTTTCTACATCCTCCCTCTTTTTGTTCCTTGAAATCATGACCTCAAGAAGGAAGAAAATAAATTAATTCTTTTTTCAATGTCGATGAATCTTTCATATCTTAAAAGAGACATACTATAGTTATATAAATATCCATATAAAATAATCAAAATATATTCATACTGAACTTATTTCATGGACACACAATAAATATTTAATATAGATGTAAAGGACATATTAAACTTTGATGCACATTTCATTTTCAGTATTTATTGATCATCTTTATTAAAAATGAATTTATGATAAAAATTTATTAAATTTTATATAAAATATTGATTATCTACTTATTTTGCGCATGAGGAGCTGTAAAAGAATATTATAGTTCTGCTCATGAATTTTTAATTTATAAATATATATTTAATTATCTGGTGCAATGATTCAACTGCTATGTCTTCTATTACAGAGGTAGGAAAAAAAAGAAAGATGTTATATCCCCAAAAAATATTTTTTACAAAAAAATAACTACTGCTTTTTATTCATGATTTTATATCTATCATACATCAAATTTTGTAAAAAAAAATATTTGTGACCTGAAATGACATTTTTTTAGAAAAAAAATCATATTAGTTGTTAATTTTTGAAAAATGAGAAAAATAAACATACTTATCCCCTTGATGATTCAGAAAAGTTTTTTTTTTACAAATTATTCTGAAAAATAAAAGTTGAAAAAACTACAATATCATACCACATTAAATTCTTTAAATTTAATGGAATATTTTAAAAAGATTTTTATAAAGTAATAGACTCATTAGCAATTTTTCACTTTCAATTTTTCTTTGTTTTCTATGAAGTTTGGTTTTTCTGTTTTTCTCATCTTGCATTTTTAATTCTTTAATAAACTTCAGTATGTGACATGCTTTTGATACCAATATCTTGTTTAAAGTTAGTGTAACAAGTGATTTTGAGGATTTAATTGTAAAAAATTGATTTATTTAAATTTTTTTCCCATGGTTTGAAGTGCTAGATATGGTGTTAACTAATTTTTTGCCACATTTATTTTATATTATTTTTTCCTTTTTTCTCCATTTCAAATTATTTTTACCTAACTCAGAAATTTTTGCTTATCAGAATTCACAATTTCTACTATTACTTCTGCATAAATCATAAAGTAAGGCATCTTGATGTAGTTGATGCATCACATTTTGTTTGTTCCAATAAAATATTTACATTAGTTAAGTTTTTTTAACAATTTTGTGGTGATAATTCATCACCTCTATTTATTTATTTTTCTGGTGGATTAAAAAAATGGAATATGAGGTGAAGAATTATATAAGGTGAATTCAAAAATGTTTTTCAAACATTCAGTCAGCTTAGAAAATTTTTTATTAAATGATAGTCTTGCCAAAATACATATACCGGGAAAATAATTTATCTTTAAGGCAAAAATTTTTTTAAAAAAAATGAATCATTGTATTGGGTAGTCTTAAATTAAATTTTCTATATAATGTCTTTACTATTTAAATTAAATATGCGGAGGAAGAAATCACTTTTAAAATTCCCGTAACAGCTCCTCTGTATCCTCCTTTTTTCCCTTTTTAATCCTCTCTTTTGCCCCTGCAGGTGCCCCCCTGCTGGCGCTTGAGTTACTCAATGGGGTGTTAAATCTCTTCTACTTACACAAATTTTTTTACCTCTTGAACCCCCTCCTTCTCTATCGATTTTCCTTTTTTTTTCCCTACAAGCCCTCCTTTTAAATTTATTTATAACAATACTCATTGTCTTTTTCATCCTCTGAAATTACTCATTTTCTATACTAGCCCCTTGCCCCACCAAATATTTTTCCCTTCACTCTACTGTCTTACACAGTCCCTTACATCCCCCCAGTTTCATTAAAAAAAGTTCTTTAGAAACATTAAATTATATGTGATTCAGTTTTCTAATGCACTGAGTTAAAGAGAAGAAAAAAGTTCAATGAAAATACTGAGGTCACGTGCAAGGAAGTGTTGCAGCGACACTTTCCTGCACGTGACTTGTGTTTTCAAGGCCCAGAGTCAATTTTTTGAGTGAAGGGGAGGAAAAAAACTGAGATCATGTGCAGCTAAGTGATGCTGTGACACTTTGATGCATGTGACTTGAAACTTTAAATGAGTAAGTACAAAATACTTTAGAGGGGTGGTATAAGACACCAGGCCAAATGAAAAAAAGAGTTTCTAAAGAACTTTTACCATAAAATGTGGGGGTGTGAGAGTGTAACTTGGTGACAAGCAGGATTCATGGGGGGCGAGCTGGGAAAGGCCGGTGGAGAAAAACGTAAAATGTAGAGGTGCAATAGGGATCCTGAAGGTGAAAAAAAAGATCTTTGCAGGGGTAAATGAGGGATTGTAAAGAAGTGGGGGGTAATTCAAGCAGAAAAATTAGGATTTGGGGGGTAGAACGGGGAATTCAAGACAGTGAAAAATTGGGGAAGTGTGATCTTTGCAATAAAAAAAATGTATGGGATTTATGCAACTGGGAGAGGACACACTGGGGGATGATAGTTAAACATATAGAACGGAGTGTATATAAGAGTACAAAGTAGGATACAATGAATGCTTTCAAGGTTTTTTTGGTTTTATTATTAGTGGAGCACAAAGAGTGAGTGGAGAAAGATTTTATAACTAAGGGGGGTAGATTTTCTTTGATTAATCTACCTGAGGTCAAAAAATAAAAAATGGGCCTCAAAGAATGGGAAAGAAATCATCCACTCTTGTTGAAAATTTATATTAAAAATGACAAAAATTTAAAAAAAAAATTTAATATGCCTATGGAATCTGGCCAATATTTTCTTTCATTATTCATGAATAATGGATATAAAATTTATATGAACAATAAATATTTTTTTCATTAAATTTGAGCAATAATTTTTACTTTGTACTAATTATTTTTCATTTTCTACATATTTCAATATTTCATTATGTGGAAGTGGATTGAAGTACATATAGTATGGAAATTTGAACCAGATAATATGTGTAAAAAAAAGAGTTGAACAAATATAAATATTTTTTGGAACTTAAGAAGTCTATAATAATCAAAATAAAAATATTTTAAAGTGGCCAAAAATTTGATATAAATTCATAAAAAAAATTATCAGAACATATATTAAGAAATGAAATTGAAAAAATTAATAATGGTCTATTTTAAAGAAATGAGATAAAACTCTTTACTTTTATCATGCATCAGACCTGTATATAGCATCAAAAATTTGTAAAAAAGATGAGTTTAAGCCTACCCAGAATTATAACCAGGTTACAACAAGGTTAGTCCAAAATTCAAAAAAATGACTCGCCTACCAGTCCTCCTTTTTCCCCCCTGTGTAATGTCTAATTTTTACAAATACTAGATTTTTAAGTATAAGCATTGAAATATAAAAATTAGAAGTGAAAAAATACTAAAACTTTCTAAAAAAATATTTCATGGAATTTGGTTACACATTATGCCTATGATGATAAAGTAAGTAATATAGGTAATTTCTATAAATAATTTTCAAGAAAAAAACCAATATTTAAATCTAAACCATTAATATGGGAATGATAAGTTGAGCTCACTTTCCTTTTAATTTGACTTCCAGCTCTGTTGGTGCGGCACAGAACATATTTTACATGAATTATATAATTAAAAAAAACAAAATAGCATAAAATCTTTGGATATATCTCACCTTTTAGCTTGATTTTTTGTATTTAAATATTTTTAAATACCAGAATTAAAAGATTTAATTATTACAAATTCAAGAAAAAAAAGTTATAATATGTCTTAAAATACAAATTATTGTAAAGTCAGTGACAGGAAAAACTCTTTGAGTTATCTTCATTACTAAATATGCTTGATGAAAATGAATATATCTACTTTTAAAAAAATATATGTCTAAATTTTTATGGAACATAGATTGAACTGCCAATTCCATCTTGGTTCTAACTGTTGTTGAAAATAAGTTAAACTGTGAGATTTTCTTTTATTTTTTTCAAATTTGATGTTTTATTTTTTAATGTATATAAATGTATATTTCTTTATCAAAAAGATTTATATTAAATAATACATAAGATTCTGCAAATAAGCAAAATTATAGATAACTTTAGAAAAAATTTAAATTTAACAAATGAGCATGTTTATCGGCCAGTCGTCTAGAAGAAGCAAGGAAAAAGAAGAGAAGAAGGAGAAGAGGAAAATGATTAAAAACAACTTAAGAATAGAAGGGACTTTTAAGGATAAATAAGTAAGTATTTTATTTTCTCTGCTTTACAAAATAATTAAATAATATTAAATACTCTATTACAACCTATTATTTTTATTTTACTTTGTATAGTTATAGAGGTAGTCACCGCAATAATATTGAAGTAGTGTAATATAAATTTAATTTCTTTTATTTAAAAAAATAAAATATAAGGTTAAAAATAAATGTAATGTAAGTGATAGAGCTACAGGGGGTTCCCCAAGGCCCTTATATAGGCAAGGGGCCCACTGAAGTGCCACAAAAAAGTATATTCTATAAAAAATAAAATAAGAAATAATTAATAATTAAAATTAAGTGTACCAAAGCTGTGAGGGGAAAAATATAAAAAAATTAATTAAAAAATAAGTAAGAGCCCAAAAAATCCACCAATTTAACCACAAAAAAATCTTTAAAATAAGTGAGTAATTAAATAAGATTGAAACACTTGAAGTATTAAGTAATTCAATTTATAACATGTTTGATAATAGCCAACTTTAAGTGAAACATAAAAATTAAACTAATTTAACATAATAATTAGTGTAATTAATTAATTAAGTCTGAAACATAAGATATTAATTAATATAATCCATTTTATTAGTGTAAGAATTAAATTAAGTTAAAACAAATTATTAATTTAATATTATTACTAAATTTTAGAATAAAACATTAGTAATTGTCGGTCAGTCGTCTAGAAGAAGGTAAGAAAAATAGGAGAAAAGGAGAAAAGGAGGAGAGAAGGAGGAGGACAAGGGAAAATAAAAGGAATAATTTGTAATAGTATATTTAATTTTATTTAAGAGGGAAAACAACGGCGAGCAACTTTGAGAGATGACAAAAGCTTAGTATTTATTAATAATAATATTATTCAATGTAAGGGTTCTGCGCGGCAAACACTTTTAATTACTATCAGACTTAAAGCAACCTTTAATTTGTTATAAAGACTTTTAATTAGAATTGTATTACTAATAAAAAAAATATAAACGTAATAAAATAGTTATTTAATTTGTTGAGTGTTTAATAAGTGATGAGGCTACAGGGGATTATCCAAGGCCCTTTTATAGGCAATGGTTCCTCTGAAGCGCTACTATCTTTGTAAATACAATGATTAGAATAGAATAAAACAAATATATCAAAGAGTAAATGAAACATAACAATGTAGAGAAAAACATGAAACAAATAATTAAAACCCCAATTAAGAATCCAATTTCCCCGCCATTAATTCCCAAATCAGTAAGTGAAAATAGTGAATAACTAGACAAGATTGGAACATAGGAACTATGAGAAAAATAATTCCAAACAGATGGTACATTCTGATTAAAGGATATTTTAAGTGAAACAAAAAATACTTTGACGCAACAAAACATGTAATTAATCTCAATTTAGTAAAATTAATTTATTTGTTTTTTCTAACACAATTAAGGGTCAAAAGAAGCGTCATTAATTATTGTTTAGTATTATATGAGAGGTGTTATTTAATATATAAATTTAAATAATTAATTTAAATATATTATAAGTCAATTTTACACTTATAATTATAATATATGTTTTTCAATTAATTAAATATAAATTTATAATTATTAAATACATAAAAAGGCGCCCTTATTTGTAGAATATATTATATTATGTTCAATTTAACTATATATAAAAATTTATATAACCAATAAATTTAATGTAACACTTGTATATAATAAAATACTTATATAATTTTATTATGCAATAAAATATTAAGTTATATTCATTAAACACAATTCTTACCCACTCTTTCAGGTTTTATAAGTTACATATCATTTACTGGACTCCTGGAATAGCCTGGCTGACACTCCCTCACTCTAAAAAAACAATAAAAAAAATGCTAAGATTTTTTCTTTTTGTATTTTTTCAACAGAGTAGGCAGATTTGAAATTTCCTTGCCAGGTATCCATGCATCATGTTCAGATGATTTGTTCTTATATCTCAATAAATATTCAGTACCTCTCTCAGAAGTGATAATTCTATCATTGAGAATTTTATCAATTTCTGCTGTTTCTGTGACTTCCTGAGGGTTCTTCTTAGGTCTTCCTCTTCTTTTTGGAAATAAGTCACTGTTGGAAGTATAAGTCTTAAGCAAAGAAATGGGAAAGACAGGATGTTTCCTATCATATGGAGAATACAATACAACTTCTACTGCATTATCACCAACCATTCTCTTAACAACAAATGGTCCTAAAAAAGGATCTTTTAATTTGTGGTTACCTTGTAAATTAAAATGGACAGTAGAGATCAACACTTCATCACCCTTGTTAAATGTGTATTCCTTATGGGATTTATCCCATCTTTTCTTTTCATATTCAAATGCTTTATCAATACAACTCTGAGCATGTTTTCTGCATAGCTGTTGCATTTGCATAAAAGATTTTACACCAGGGTGTAGTTCCAACTTAGGTAATTTATTATTGAGAATCTGAGCAGGAGTGTTTGGGACATAACCTAACCAAAGCTCAAAAGGCTTTTTCTCAGTGACAGAATGAACAGTGCTATTATATGCAAATTCAAGACCAGGCAAAAGAGTGACCCAATCATGAGTAAATCTGTCATTGTCTTTATATTCTAAACCAAAGGCCCAATACCTTCTAATCATATCTTCCAGAGTTTGAATCATTCTTTCAGCTAGACCATCAGTCTGAGGATGGTGAGCTGTAGACAATTTTAACTCACAGCCACAAATATCCATCAAAGAGGTCCAAAACTCAGAAGTGAATTTTGGATCCCTATCAGAGATAATGGCTTTTGGAAAACCAATAATATTAAACATGTAAGACCACCATAAGAAAGCTAATTCTTTGGTGGATACATCTTTGTGGGTTGGAATAAATTTGCACAATTTTTGTGAATCTATCAACTATTACCCAACAAGAGTTAAAGCTGTCTTTACCTGCAACAGGAAGACCAGTGACAAAATCCATATTAATGATTTGCCAGGGAGCACTAGGTGCTTCAATATGTTGTAATAACCCTGCTCTCTTACCTGTTAACCTTTTAGATTTTTGGCAGGAATCACAAGATTCAACATATAATTTTGTGTCTTCAGACATATTAGCCCACCATGAAGTGTTTTTGATTCTAATCAATGTTTTTTCAAGATCAAAATGACCAGCTAATATGTCATCATGACAAAGTTTGAGGATAGTTTCTTTCATTGAAGGAGGAATAACAATTACATTGGTAAGCTTCCTTCTATAATATATATAACCATCTTCAATAGAGAACTTTCCTTTATTTAAAGCATTTTGGTACTTTGCAGGAAGAGTTTTTATTAATGCTTCAATTGAAGCATTCTTAGGTCATTCAAAATAGTAACCAATTTATTTAAATCAGAATATTTATCATATGAATCCAGTATTAACTGTAATAACTCTTCTTCCATATCAACTATAAATATACCATGGATATGAACAGTATCATCTTCAGGTACATAAGCAGGATTGGAGTCATTATTTGGCAGAGGCAATCTGGAGAGCATATCAACATTAGAGTGAACATTTCCAGCTCTATGGATAATAGTCATCCTTCCTCTGTATTCTTGAACAGCAAGCTGCCACCTGAACATATGTCTGTTAGGTGTCTTGAGGTTTAAGAGAGATTTCACAGCACTACAGTCAGTTACCAACTCAAATTTTCGGTCATCCAAATAGTAATGAAGTTTCTCAAGAGCCCAAACAACTGCTAAGCACTCCAATTGAGTGGCACCATATTTCAATTCACTATTTCTTAAGGTTCTTGAAATATAACAAATTACAACCTCTGAGGATTTATCATTAATAATTTGCTTTTGGTGAAGGGCAGCACCCAGACCAATAAAGCTAGCATCTGTATAAAAGACAAATGGCTTGTTAAAATCTGGAAGAGCCAATATAGGGGCTGTCATTAAGCAACTTTTTAATGTATCAAAAGCTCTCTGACAGTCATTATTCCAGAGAAAAGCAACATCTTTTCTGGTCAGTTTTGTAAGAGGCAAGGCTATGACCTGATAATTTTTAATATATTGTCTATAATAGCCACACATACCCAAAAAACTTTGGATTTCTCTTACAGAAGTTGGTGCTTTCACATTTTGAATGGCAGCAACTTTATTATGGTCTACACAAATTTGTAAGCCTGACACAACATGGCCAAGGACTTTCAAAGATTGAAAACCAAATTTACACTTTTTTAAAGATAAGGTCATATTGATTTCATCCATTTTTTGGAAAACTCTATTCAAGTGAATCATATGTTCATCAAAAGTTTTAGAAAAAACAATAATATCATCAATATAAACCATGAGCCAACCTTCAATAATTTCTTGATGGAAAGTGTTATCCATGACTTTCTGGAAAACTGAAGGAGCATTTTTAGGGCCAAATGGCATCCTAACATACTTATATATTCCCATATGAGTAGCAATAAGCAAAAAATTTTGAGAATTTTTCTCAACTGGAACTTGATGATAACCTTTATTACCATCCAGACAACTAATAAATTTTGCACCTTGCAAGGTAGAATGTATTGAATTAATTCTGGGTAAAGGATAAATATCATCAACAGTATAAGTATTTAAAGCTCTGTAATCTCCACATAATCTAGCTTTATCTTTTTCATATGAAATCAAGACTGGGGAGATGACACAATATTTGGGGGTGACATCCACTTTCTCAATGATATTCATTTTCAATAATGTTTCAATATTATCTTCAATATCTTTTCTTTTTGATGGAGAAGCAGGATATGGTTTTTTCTTAAGGGTAGGAGGAATATCACTCAAATTACAGGATAAGGTAATTTTCATTTCTTCCTGAACAATTCCCAAGACATGAGAACCATGAGCAAAAGCCATAGGGAAAGAGGTAATAGAGGCAACAATAGAATCTTTTTGTTCACTAGTCAACTGATCACCAAAAGAAGCAGTATTTATTTCATGTAATAAATCATCCATTTCAGTTGTTGTTCTACCTTTACATTGGATCAGTGAGTTACAAGATTTCAACAAATGCCCAGAAGTTCTAGGAGAGGAAATTTTGAATTTTCTTTTCCCATTCATTCCTAAGGTAAAGCAATTATTTGCTGGGTCCAGTTTCACACCAAACATGGTTAAAATATCATTTCCCATAATAAACCAATTGCTTAAATTATCATTTTTCATGACAACAAACTCACAAACAGCTCTGACAAAACCACCATTATATTTTTAGAATACAGAGGTTTTGTATTTTCCAATAGGAAATAAGGTAGAACCATACCCTCTCCATTTCTCAGAAGTTATAGGTAATAATTTACTCAAATATTCCTTATCCACTGAAGCCAAAGCTTTTTCAGATACTACACTTCCTCCAGCACCAGAATCAAGAACTACATCAACATTTTTACCATTAATGATAACAGGTGTCTTTAAAGGGGATATAGGAATAGAATTGTTAGTAATATCTCTAATTATCTCAGCATTTTCTACTGAAGATAAATTCAATACACAATCTTCAGATATATTATTTAAATAATGGACATCATGTTCCAACATTAAAACATCTTTAACAGATTCATTGTCATAGGAGATATTACTTTCACAGTCACTGGAAGAATTATTGACATCAAGTTCAACTTCATCAGTGTCTTCATTATGTTCAACAAGATGAATTTTCTTGTCACAAACATGACCCTTCTGCCATGGTTTTTTACACTTATAACAAGTATTTGTTGCATATTTTTTAGGTGCAACTGGGGCAGAGGGTTTACCAGATTTTTCTGGGAGCTTTATAGAAGGTTTATTCTGATCATTATAAGATTTACTAAGGTAATTCTTTGGTTCATATCTATGGTTGAGCAGTACTTCATTACAGATATTAATGAAAGAAGAATTTTCCCTTACATGCTCAGTTCTAGCAACAATCAAATCCCTAAGAGAATTTGGTAATTTATACAAGATTTTATCTCTCCAAATATCATAATCCATCTTTGGATCAATTGCTCTAAGGATTTTAGTTATTTTCATCAGAAAAATAATGGGCTTTTCAACAGAGGAGGATACATATCTAGTATTCTCATACAGTCTCTGTTGAGCTAACCTGAATTTTGAACCACCAAACTGATTCTCAATCAAGGATTTCCAATCATTCCATGTATAATGATTGTTATCTAAAAGGACAGATTCATACCACATTAAGGCTACATTGGAAAATAAAGAAATAAGCTTAGAAACAATTTCCTCATCAGGTAGTTTATAAGATCTCTTTAAATTATCAATTCTTTGGATAAAGTGTTGCCAATCAGAGGAAGAATCACCATAAAAGGTAGGATATTGGTCTAACTTAGGCCAATTTTTCTGACTACTTGGATGGTCCAATTTTTGGTTTGAATTATTTATTATTAATAATTCCTGAAGTTTAGCCAGGTGTTCAGAAATTTCATTATTTACAGAAACAGCTGGTGCATGACCATCACAAGATTTTTTGCTAGTAGCAAAAGATTTTACAGACTCATTGTCAGTTTGTTTAATGGTTGAAATATGAGGAAGAAAGGATGAACCTTGCTCAGGTTTTTTCCCTTTATTTTTATGCAGCTTATTTACAGAAATCTCATTTAATTCATTATTGATGGTTAAGGTTGAGAACTTTTCCTGTAGTTCAGACACATAGTTTCTTATTCTTGGAATTTCAGACATCTGGTCATTTACTTTTGCAAGAGATAGAACATTTCTGTCCTCAGAAACTGAGTGTTTGGTACTTAGTGCATGGAAATCATTTTTTAGCTTCTTAAACTCATTTTGCAGAGATTTTATTTCATTCTTGAATGAATAATTTTCCTCAATAAGGGGTTTCAATTCACTCAAGGTCTTATGTAGACTGATATTTCTATCTGAGATAGCTCTATGGTCACTTCTTATTTGTTTTTGTTGACTAAGAACAATATTCAAGGTTTCTTTGATTTTTAAATAAGCTGTATCTTGTACAGAAGAACTCACTTTACATTGCAATTGTAAATTATTTAATCTATCATTTTCATGGATTAACACATCTCTCACATGTTTGTCTTTCACAATATTAAAATCAAGGGTATCTTTCAATATTTCCTCAGAAGTTTTTTCAATTAAGGTATAGATTTCAGGGGGAACAGAATCATTTTTAATTGCAAGAGAGGGATTAATTAAAGATGTAGAAGTTAAATGTAAAGGTTCATCAAATGACAATTTGCTAATTACATCAATAGGGCTACTAGTTACAGGAAGCTGTCTTTTAACAGGTTTAACTGTTCTTTCACCATGTTCAATAATATTACCTGCAGAAGAAGATTTATTAGAAAACATACCCAAGTGACTATCAACCAAATTACTTACCATGGCAGAGGAGGAAACTTCCCCTGGGACTGGGTTTGGGATTGTGCTTGGGCCTTCTTTCTCCTGCCTTGTTGGTAGGGATGATGAGGTGGATGGAAATTGGGTGTTCTGGATGGGCCAGGCTGATGATGAGGAGGGTGTTGCACATTCTGTTGGTAGTGACTCATTAGATAATCCCATTTCCATTGCTCTACTTCCATAGTATTTGGATTTTTGATGGTTGAGCTGGGTGGCTTTGAAGGTTGAGCCTGAAACTGAGGCTGATTGGGAGGCAACTGAGGAGGGGCCTGGGCCTGAATCTGGTTCCTGAGTTCTTGGACCTGATCCCACAATGTGTCTACCTTTGCTTTGTACGTCATATTTTCTGTCTTCAACTCTTTTATATGACTGGATAGGTTTCTGATTTGTTGTGGCAGAGGAAGCTTTTTTATTTTGAAGCCTTTTGGAAGACCTTCTTGAGGCACTAGAGGCTTTACTTCCTTCTGTGGTACTGGGGGAATGGGGTTTGGTTTGTTTGCATTTCCTGTCATTTCCACATCCTGCAGTATGTGAATTCTTTGTGTTAGCATAAGATTTTTTATGACCAACTTTAGAAGAACTTACAGTGTCAGCATCATAGTCAATTTCTATTTCATCCACTTGCATGTTATCCATTTTTTCTGCCAAATTGTTGGACATATTAGTGGGAAGATTTTTAATTTACTTTTTATTTTATAAAAAAAATAATAAAAGTTAGTCAATAATTGCTCCAAATAATAATAAAAAATTTTATTAATTAAATTATAGAAAAAATAATTTTCAATATAAAGTAATAATTATAAAAAATTAATTTTTTTAAAAAAAATGGATTGCAAGGTTAAATTGGGAATAACAATCAAGTTAATTCAACCAATTAATTACCAATATTAAATATGGCAATATATTTGGGACTAAGCACAAAGTACTTTTAAGTCAACCAAAATTAACAATAATTAATAATAATAAAAAAATTAAATTAATAATTCAATTTGTATTAATAAAAAATTTCAATTCTTCTAGGACTAAGAGGATTTAACACTCTATAATGGTCAACTAGGAAAAAAAAATTCAATATTTGAACACTTACACTCAGTGAATCAGCAATTAAGTCACAATCACTGTTATTGCAATAAAAATATAGTAATATGAGTGAGAGGCGCAAAGGTGAACTTACTATAGTGATCGAAAAATCACTTCAAAATAATATAAAAATTAATATAATATAAACCTAAGATGTCGAACCCAAGTTCGAAACACAGTCGCGGCAAAAGTTTTGTTTTTGCTAGGTGGTCCGTGCGTTTTGTCGTTCGTCGCCAGGCTCGATCGTCGTCATCGTTTGGAAAGGTCCCCAGTTGTCAGTCAGTCGTCTAGAAGAAGGTAAGAAAAATAGGAGAGAAGGAGGAGAGAAGGAGGAGGACAAGGGAAAATAAAAGGAATAATTTGTAATAGTATATTTAATTTTATTTAAGAGGGAAAACAACGGCGAGCAACTTTGAGAGATGACAAAAGCTTAGTATTTATTAATAATAATATTATTCAATGTAAGGGTTCTGCGCGGAAAACACTTTTAATTACTATCAGACTTAAAGCAACCTTTAATTTGTTATATAGACTTTTAATTAGAATTGTATTACTAATAAAAAAATTATAAATGTAATAAAATAGTTATTTAATTTGTTGAGTGTTTAATAAGTGATGAGGCTACAGGGGATTATTCAAGGCCCTTTTATAGGCAATGGGTCCTCTGAAGCGCTACTATCTTTGTAAATACAATGATTAGAATAGAATAAAACAAATATATCAAAGAGTAAATGAAACATAACAATGTAGAGAAAAACATGAAACAAATAATTAAAACCCCAATTAAGAATCCAATTTCCCCGCCATTAATTCCCAAATCAGTAAGTGAAAATAGTGAATAACTAAACAAGATTGGAACATAGGAACTATGAGAAAAATAATTCCAAACAGATGGTACATTCTGATTAAAGGATATTTTAAGTGAAACAAAAAATACTTTGACGCAACAAAACATGTAATTAATCTCAATTTAGTATAAATTAATTTATTTGTTTTTTCTAACACAATTAAGGGTCAAAAGAAGCGTCATTAATTATTGTTTAGTATTATATGAGAGGTGTTATTTAATATATAAATTTAAATAATTAATTTAAATATATTATAAGTCAATTTTACACTTATAATTATAATATATGTTTTTCAATTAATTAAATATAAATTTATAATTATTAAATACATAAAAAGGCGCCCTTATTTGTAGAATATATTATATTTTGTTCAATTTAACTATATATAAAAATTTATATAACCAATAAATTTAATGTAACACTTGTATATAATAAAATACTTATATAATTTTATTATGCAATAAAATATTAAGTTATATTCATTAAACACAATTCTTACCCACTCTTTCAGGTTTTATAAGTTACATATCATTTACTGGACTCCTGGAATAGCCTGGCTGACAGTAATTAATTAAATAAAATGTTTTAACTAATTTAATACCTTAATGACATAATTATGAGTCAAAAAAGCGCTCAATATTCATAATTCATATGATATAAAAGTTTTATTTAATACTTTAATTTTGTTTATTTATTTAATTATATTATAAGTTAATATTTTGATTTTTTAACTATAGTATATTTAATAAATTAATTAATAATTTATAAGTATTAAATACATGAAAAATGCGCCAAAACTTTATAGAATATAAAGTTTTTTATGAGTTTTAACTGTATCTATAATTTATTTAATAATAAATTTAATATAACCCTTATTTTAGTTAAATTATAATACAATTGTTATATAATTTTATGATGCAATATAATATTAATTTATATACATAAAATGCATAATTTTTCGCCCTCACTAAGCTCCAATAGATTAACATACAATTTACTGGACTCCTGGTACAGCCTGGCTGACAATGTTTATTTACAATCAGTATAATATGATTTTCTTTCTTATGATAGAGAAAGAACAGCTTAAAACTTAGTCTTATAGATCTATCTTATGTAATAAAATAAGTCCCATTTTTGGTTCATATTTAAACCAATCTGATAGAAAATTATTCTTGTGTTAAATAAAAACTATACAGCTCCTTCTGAGTATTAAATTATTTTTTAGATAGATATGTCTTAGTTTATACTAAAAATTAAGGAAAATACTGGTTTAACTTGCAAGATGAAACATTTTCTTTATGAATTGAAATTTTATTACAAAAAAATCTCTCAAAAACAATTCTTCCTTCTAAATAGTTAAAATTCATCTTGTTGAACTTACTTTGATAGTAAATGTATTTACTCAAGTATTTCTATTTGATAAAGTAATTAACTAAGAGTATATATGTAGTCTTTTTTGGTCAAAAGAATATCAAATATAGTGTATTGTATAGATTTACTTGTTGTAAAAAGAAAAATTTTCTTTTTTACTTAATAAGTTTTGTATTTTATTACTATTAAGCATTAAAAAATCTTTAAACTGTATTGTTTTATCTGAAAATGATGTGTAAATTTTAAGATGTGATTTTACCTTGAGAAATATTTTGTCCCTGAAAGCAAGCATGTGCACTTTCAACTTTGTAATCCATTTAAACTTCAAAAGAAACGTATTAAAATAAGACAAATAAACATTTAAAATATTTTCTTGAATTTATATTAATTAAAATATAATTCTTCTAATATATAAATTGTCTAAGGGAAGAGCTAAAAATATTGATCATTTGTATTTTAAAAAAAATTTTAAGTTAAATTTTTGTATAGAAAAACTGGTATAATGATTAAAAAAATCTCCTACTCAATATTCAGAAGATTCACTGAACAATAAATACAGCATAAAATTCCAACTTGAATTCCATATATTCACATAAAAATAAAATGTACAATTTTTTGTATGAGCTACAGGAGAAAAATGTTGTTGAAAAAAATGGTATTTCCACAAAAATCCAATTTCAAACTGAATTTTAATAAATATTTATTGGTTTATTATAATTTTAATTTGAAAATTTTACAGTATTTTTATGTATAATTTTTTTCAAAATAAAAATTTACTGACTATTGATTCATTTTTTTAAAAAATATGATCAATTTACTACCCAAAGTAATCTTACAAAAAATAAATGGAAAAAAATAAAAACAAGATTGAGAATTTAAAACATTCAATTTATTTAATTAAGATATATTATATATTTATTAAGTATTTTTGGAATCACTATAGCTATAAGAAGGTAGAAATTATTTTCCTTTAAATTTCAATAATTTTGCTACATGAAAAAGGTGCAAAAAATGATTCAAGTATACCACATGAAGAATTAAAATTATTTGAAGATACAAAAACAATTATTGATTATTGATTATTGATTAGTACAAATAAACTATGAAAGTGCTTTATTGAGTTAAAAATTATCCAATAAAACATGACTCAGGTTTTTCTTTTCCTTTTATCTTTTCAGTTTTGTGTGTTTTTTACTTAGTTCTAGACCTAAAAATTTAAAAATCGTGATGGTTCAATGTGCTTCTCATATAACTCATTTAATTTCAACAAATAATATTTTTCAATCTAAAAATTCTTATATGAAATACAATACAACTTCAGTTTATATGGTTTTTATTAAAATATTAATATTTTTAATTCTCAATGAACAATTTTTTGATCTTTTAAATGTAAATATTAGCTTTCATATGTTTTGAAAAATATTTTCTTAAAATACTAAGTCAATTTAAAAATGATAACTTTAGAATTAATAATCTATTTTTCTGTAATTTTATTGATAAAATAGAATTGAAAGATAAGATAAAAATATATTTAATGAAAAAGAAATTTGTTTTGAGAAGATTCTTAAACTTTCCTTACTGTAATTTCTAATCAGAGCTCATTTAAGTTTCACAATTATTTCAGTAAAGATTCATTTATCATTAATCAAGAGTTCATGCTGTTGTTAAAGAAGAGCTCTGTCAGGCTGAGGTCAAGTACAAGAACGTGAACTAGCTTGAATAGTCTGTTGTCTAGAAGATTTTAATGGTCCTATATGAATACTGTAGCATAAATCTAAAAAATAGTAAAATATAATCAAAAATAAAGGTCTCAGTAATAAAATTCTCACTATCTTTATATGTGGCTTACAATCTTTGTAGTTGGTAGAAAAATAGATTTTAATAATTCAGATACTGTTCGAAAGTCTTATAAAAGTGCTAATTGATATGTATTGTAATTTATTTGGTTATATTGGTTAAATTGTAATGATAAAGAATGCAGAAATACAACTGAAAACCCTCCTCCTTTTATACACACTGAGTTCCCCAATGATTCCCTTGATGTACCACCCAATACACAGTTAATGATGCCTTTAAACAACTAATAGACATTTCCATCAACCTTACCAGTAATCCATGACATAATTAGAAGTGTAACAACCAGCAAAACCCTGTATTAATAAGGAAAATCCATCAAAATTAAGAAATAAGATTAAAAGAGAATATATGTGTAATAAAAAATAATATAAAAGTCTAAAGGGGAATTTTTAAGGTTAATAATAGATTAATAATAAGGGGGACTCACTGTAGAAATAATGGGGCTAATCCTGACATTATACTACATGAAATTCCCATTCAAAAATAACCAATATTGACTGAGAAACCACCCAAAAACTCAAAAAAGAGCGTGAGATGTGGGGTAACTACATGAAGTCCTTGGCAGGCGCTTGCACTGGTAAATCCTTGACTAAATTTAGGCGAATTTAAGCGTGGTTATAAAATAAGACGCCAAGAGTAAGGTTATTAATGAAATTAGTGCATATAAACAAGGTCAATGCATTATTAATTAAGCTAGGACACTAAATAAGCGCCTGTCGCCTATTTTAGTGTGTTTCCCCACAGTGGGCATTGAATGTGGGGTAATTATAGTGTGAAAAAGCTAACTTTGCTAAAAATGAAGCTATTCACATGGGAAAAAAGCAGGCAGTATGTTGCCAGTACACAGAAGCCATTTCTGGCATAAAAAACACCAAATTAGAAAAGTGTTATTTTTATGCATTTAAGTAGCCAAATCAATAGTCCTAAATGAGAAAAATTGATCTGTCAAAGCGCATTTTTGATATTCTCAAATTTATGGCACATATAGTCAACTTTTAAGTGAAATAAAGTGCATTTCTTGTTTTTTTGCATAAAACAGTGAAAATAACAGCTTTAAGTGTACTTAAAAATTATGTAGCCTTATACTTAAGATTCTTAAGATTACCCTAACATATTCCAACTTAATATTAAGTACATAAGACTTATAAAAGGTGGATATATGCGCGTATATAAGGTGTTTTTACTTATGTATACTGTTTGTGTACTCTTAATTATCATTCCCATGTATAGTTCATGTGTTTAACATAACTTATAAGTACTTTTTACTCAGTCCTGGGGATATACAGGCTGACACTTGCCCACCCAAAAAAAAAAATAAAAAAAATGATAAGTTATACATTTTATTTATTTATTTGTTTAATTTTCAGGTATTCAGATTAATTCTGTAGCATTAAAAATTATACTTTAAAGAAATAAAACATAATAAAATATTATGAGTGCTAGTTTTTTAACCCCTCAGCTGGTTGAAAAGAAATTTATTTCTGTTTAAATTTTTTAAGAAGGGTGGATAAATTAGAAATTTCTTTTTCAGGTATCCATTTATCAAATTCATTTGATTTCCCTTTAAATCTTAATAAATACTCAGTTACTTTTTATTTAGTAAGGATTCTTTTCTTGAGTATTTTTTCAATCTCTGCTTTTTCCACAATTTCTTCAGGTTGCTTTTTAGGCCTTCCCCTTCTTTTTGGAAATAAGTCAGGATCATTTGCATGGTAAGGTTTCAATAATGAGATAGGGAAAACTGGATGTTTCCTATCATATGGAGCATATAATATGACTTCCACTACATTATTACCAACCATTTTTCTTACTAAAAAAGGTCCTACAAAGGGATCCTTTAATTTAACATTACCTTGTAAGTAAAAATGTAGTGTAGATATGAGGACTTCATCTCCCTTTTTGAATTCAAATTCTTTATGAGATTTATCCCACCTTTTCTTTTCATATTCAAATGCTTTTTGGATGCATTCTTCTGCATGCTTCCTACACATTTGTTGCATATGAATAAAGGATTTAGTAACAGGGTGTATATCTAACCTTGGTAATTTATTTAAATGATTTACTGGGGTATTTGGTACTTATCCCAGCCAGAGTTCAAATGGTTTCTTCTCTGTTACAGAATGACTTGTGCTGTTATAAGCAAATTCAAGGCCAGGAATTAATGTTACCCAGTCATGTGTGAATTTCTCATTGTCTTTGTATTCTAATCCAAAGGCACAATATCTTCTGATCATGTCTTCTAGAGTTTGTATCATTATCTCAGCCAGCCCATCAGTTTGTGGATGGTGTGCTGTAGACAATTTCAATTGGCAACCTGATACTTCCATCAAAGATTTCCAGAACTCTGAAGTGAATTTAGGGTCTCTGTCAGAGATTATGGCTTTAGGGAACCCAGCAGTATTCATCATCTGAGTCCACCATAGTAGTGCCAAGTCTTTTTCAGATACCTCTTTATGGGTAGGGATAAATTTACACATTTTTATTAATCTATCTACTATTACCCAGCAGGAATTGAAAATTTCTTTTCCTGCTAATGGCAAGCCAGTTACAAAATACATGTTTATTATTTCTCATGGAGCTTTTGGCTGCTCTATTTGTTGTAACAACCCAGCTCTCTTCCCAGTTAATCTTTTAGATTTCTGACAAGAGTCACATGTTTCAATGTATTTTTGTACATCTTCTTTCATGTTTATCCACCAGGCTGTGTTTTTAACTCTAGTTAATGTTTTGTTAAAGTCAAAATGACCAGCTAAGATGTCATCATGACAAGTACTTAACATTAACTCTTTCATAGAAGATGGTATCACTATTACATTACTTAACTTTTTCCTGTAATATATGTATCCATCTTCAATTGACAGTTTACCTTTTTCCAACGCATTTCTATACTTTGGAGGCAAGGTTTTAATCAATGCACTCATGGAGGCATTAGTTGGATCATTTAGAATGGTAGATAGTTTAGTCAAATCTTTATCAGATGAAAAATTTTCCAATATAGTTTGCATAAATTCCTCCTCTAAATCCACTATATAAATCCCAAATATATGTATAACCTCATTTTCAGGTACATAAGCTGGGTTGTCAGCATCATTTGGCAAAGGACTTCTGGATAATAAATCCACATTAGAATTCAATGTTCCTGGTCTGTGAGTGATTTTCATTCTTCCTCTGTACTCTTGTACAGCTAGTTGCCATCTAAACATGTGCCTATTATGGGTTTTCATGTTTAGTAATGATTTTACTACACTGCAATCTGTTATAAGTTCAAACTTCTGGTCTTCCAGATAGTAATGAAGTTTCTCCAAAGCCCACACCATGGTTAAACATTCTAGCTGTGTGGCACCATACCTCAATTCTGTTTTTCTTAAGGTTCTGGATATATAACAGATAACTACTTCAGATAATTTTCCATTTATTATCTGTTTCTGCTGTAAAGCAGCACCTAAACCTATGAAGCTTGCATCAGTGTACAAGATAAAAGGTAGGGTGAAATCTGGCAGTCCCAATATTAGAGCTGAAATTAAACATTCTTTTAATTTATTAAAGGCGTGTTGTCTTTCATTAATCCAAATGAAAGCTTCATTTTTCCTGATTAATGTTTCTAAAGGAGCTGCAATGGATTGGTAATTTTTAATGTACTGTCTGTAGTATCCACACATACCCAAAAACCTTTGAACCTCTTTTACATTTTTAGGTATACCAATGTTTTTAATTGCTGCCACCTTATTCTGGTCAACACAAATTTGTAATCCAGATACAACATGTCCAAGTACTTTCAAGGATTGAAATCCAAACTTACATTTCTTTAATGCAATTTTCATTTTTATTTCATCCATCTTTTGAAATACTCTTTCCAGGTGATTTAAATGTTCATCATATGTTTTTGAAAACACTATGATGTCATCAATATAGACAAAAAGCCATCTTTCAACCATTTCCTGATGGAAAACACTATCCATTAATTTTTGGAAGACTGAAGGCGCATTTTTTGGGCCAAATGGCATTCTCACATACTTAAATATACCCATATGTGTGGTTATTAATAAGTAATTTTGAGAATTCTTTTCCACAGAAATCTGGTGGTAACCCTTGTTTCCATCCAGACAGGAAATATATTTTTCTCCTTGTAAGGTAGCATGGATAGAAGCTATCCTTGGTAGAGGGTAAATATCATCTACAGTGTATGTATTCAGAGCTCTATAATCACCGCATAATCTTGCCTTATCTTTTTAATAAGAGATTAATACTGGTGAAATAACACAATACTTTGGTGTTGTGTCCACTTTTTCAACAATACCCATTTCTAACAACATTTTTATGTTGTCTTCAATATCTTTTCTTTTTTCAGGAGAAGCTGGGTAAGGTTTCTTTTTCAAGCTTCCAGGAATATTATCCAAATCACAACTTAAAGAGATTTTCATCTCATGGTCTTTGACCAATCCTAGTTCATTTGAACCATGAGCAAATGCCATAGGATATGATTTAATCAATCTCAAAATATTTTCTTCTTCAAATTTTGAGAGTTGAGGACTGAAAGAGGCCTTTTGGATTTCATTGTCCAATTCAACCATTTCAGTGGTGGTTCTTCCATCTTGCAGTTGTTCTTCTCTAGGAGAAATGGCATACACTGAGTTTTCAGAACATATTTTAAATTTTCTCTTACCATTCACACCTATAGTGAAGCAACTGTTTTCAGGATCTAAATTAATGCCAAATTTTGTCAATAAATCATTGCCAATAATAAACCAATCACTACAATTTTTATTATCCATTACTACAAATTCACACACTGCTCTAACATATCCATTATTATATTTAAAGAATACAGCAGTTTTGTATTTGCCAATTGGATTTAATACTGAACCAAAACCTCTCCAGTTCTTTGTTTGAACAGGTTCTAATTTTTCCTGGTACTTACTATCAAGTTTCATTAATGTCTTAATTGAAACTACACTACCTGCAGCCTCAGTGTCAAGAATGGCATTCATTTCTTTTTCGCATATTATAACAGGTGCTCTGATAGGTGTTATTTTGTAAGTATCATGAGTTACATCTTTAATTATTTCAGCTTCTTCAATGGAAGTTAAAGATGTGTCTGTATGAGGTATAGCATCATTCAGGAACATAATATCCTGTTCTAATACAAATATCTCATGTTCATCATTACTGTAAGATATGTTACTTTTACAATCCTCACTGGATTCCACGTTCTCATCTTCATGATTACTTGGTTCAGAATTCTGTGAGGTTTCAATAACATTTATTCTATTCTTACACATGTGACCCTTTACCCAAGGTTCATTACATTTGTAACAAGTGTTATTCTCCTGTCTCTTAGGGACAAGGGGAGCTGAAGGTTTTTTCTTCTCCACTGGCAATTTACTTGTAGTAGGTTTTACCATGTCAAAACTTTGTCTGTAATTGCTATACTTGGTTTCATACTTGTGGTTTAATAATATCTCATTGCATATATTAATGAATCCAGAGGTATCTCTGATGGTTTCAGTTCTAGCTACAATAATGTCTCTAACTGATATAGGCAACTTGTATATTATTTTTTCTTTCCACTCTTCATAATCCATTTTTGGATACATAGCTTTCATGATTTTTATTAAAGTCATTAAAAAGACCATGGTCTTATCTCCAGCATTTGGATTATATCTTGTTCTTTCATACAATCTTTGTTGAGTGATTATAAATTTTGGGCCACCAAATTGCCTTTCAATTAGTGCCTTCCATTCATTCCAGGAGTAATTAATTCCCTCACTCAATACAGATTCAAACCATAATAAGGCCACATCTTTAAATAAAGATATTAACTTTTAAGTAATTTCTTCATCAGGTAATTTGTATGAAAAATTTAATTTATCAATTCTTTGTATGAATTGCTGCCAATCAAATTTTGAATCCCCGTCAAAAGAAGAGTACTGATCTAACTTAGGCCAGTTTTTTTGGTTAGTTCTTGCTTCCCTAACCTGAGGAATATTCAGTAATTCACTTACTTTGGAAAGATGATCATTTATTTCATCTTTTACTGATTTACTGTTCTCAGAGCCTATGACACTATGTTCATGTTCCACCATTGGTGTTTCATTTGCGTGTTTCATTAAAACAGGTACTCTTGCCACATAAGAAGTGTTATCTTTTATTTTTTCTGTATTTTTCAATATTTTTTCTACTTCTATTTCTACTCTTTGTAACCTATCCTTTATTACAAGTACATGAGTCAGAGTATCATTTACATTTGAAAAAGATAATTTAAGACGTCCCTCAATGGTAGCCATAACATTATGAGTATGTTCTAATCTACTTTCTAAATTTCTAATCTCAGAATTTAATTTTTTTTTCTCATTGATTAGTTCATCATTTGGATTTTCAATAATTTTTAATTTATTGCCTGTGGAACTCAATGATTGTGTTAGCTGTAATAATACACTTTCTGTATTATTGTTTGACTCTTTTGAGAACTCTTGCAATTTTTCAATTCTCAATAATAATTTACTTATTATTTTTGATTCAATTGGATTCTCTTTCAAAAAATATTCTGTTCTTTCTGTGTCCAACTCAGAAGACTCATCATTTGATTCCATTTTTATATTAATAGCATTGTCCTGGTGATCAATAAAACTATTTACATTGTCCTCAAGTAAAGAAAAGTTTAACATATTTTTTTCAAATTAATAATCCTTTAAATCATTATCAATAATATCCAATATTTCCTTATCAATCTCATTACCTATAAGTAATTGATTTTCAGGTTAATACAATTGATTATGAGGAGTTGGATGACTTACCAAGGCTTATCCCACTTCCCCTGCCTCTCTTTCCTTTCCCCTGTAAGGGTGACTGCTGGAGCCCTGCTGTTGAGGATTGTTGTAATTTTGAACGTACCAATACCATTTTCATTTTCTTACTGTTATTTTTTGATCCTCCTCTTGGGCTGGAGGTGTTGCTATGGAATTGGTGGGTGCCACTGTTGGTGGTTGAGCCTTTATGTCCACTAGAGCTTGGTTGACTTTAATAAAACCTTGAGCTTCTCTTTTCTCCAGGTTGTTGATCTGGTCCACTATATTGTTGACTCTTATTGTCAAGGTGTTCAACAGGGTGGATAGGGAGTGAATTTGTTCTTGTAATGTATTTTTTACTTTCTTTATTGAAACTTGCTTTAAAAGCCTTTCCCTTTCCTCCAGAGACATTGGCGGAGTGTTGTTTATTATGGGAGAGTCCTGGCACTCCATTTGAATTTCCTGTAACAGGTCTTTCAGCTCTAGTTCTTAATTTATAAGTTTTTGCCTTATTACTTACAATTTCATTGTTGTCACACATTTTTACATGGAATTTCTTCTAAAGAATTGAAAGATTATATATGAAAACTTCAAAAGGAGTTTTATCAGTATTTATCAATACCACTGAAGAAAATTTTATTGCTTACTTATTGGTATGAAGTAAATTTCTAAGTTCCAAAAGTCAAATATGCTTTTTAAGTGGTCACTTTATTTAACTGGTCTACAATATGTAGCCGTGTTTTTATATTTAAAAAGAAAACAACTGTTAGTAAGGTTCTTTTCAAATATAAATGAATTTTACAAACCAATAGAAAGGGATTAAAAGTCCTGTTAAAAGAAAAAAATTAATCAGTTTAATTGGTTATCATCTGCAAAGATCACAAATTTAATTGGTCTATTGACAGACTCACACTAAGAACAATTATATGTTAAATTAGTGGTAAAATTGTTGATTCAATATCACAATTTTATTATATAACAGGGCTTCTTTTTCTGAAATCAATATATAAGTGACCCCAGCCTGTTTTAATTATCCAAATATTTCTATAGGGATTTTATTTACGTGTATCTTCTTTGAAATTGTTACTTACTGGATTATAACAGAATTCTTGAGGAAAGGTCCCCAATTTTCAGGCTGAGGTCAAGTACAAGGACATGAACTAGCTTGAATAGTCAGTTGTCTAGAAGATTTTAATGGTCCTATATAAATACTGTAGTATAAATCCAACAAATAGTAAAATATAATCAAAAATAAAGGTCTCAGTAATAAAATTCTCACTATCTTTATATGTGGCTTACAATCTTTTTAGTTGGTAGAAAAATAGATTTTAATAATTCAGATACTATTCAAAAGTCTTATAATAGTACTAATTGATATTTATTGTAATTTATTTGGTTATATTGGTTAAATTGTAATGATAAAGAATGCAGAAATACAACCAAAAACCCTCCTCCTTTTATACACACTGAGCTCCCCAATGATTCCCTTGATGTACCACCCAATACACAGTTAATGACGCCTCTAAACAAATAATAGATATATCCATCAACATTCCCAGTAATCCATGACATAATTAGAAGTGTAACATCCAGCAAAACCCTGTATTAATAAGGAAAATCCATCAAAATTAAGAAATAAGATAAAAAGAGAATATATGCGTAATAAACAATAATATAAAAGTCTAAAGGGGAATTTTTAAGGCTAATAATAGCTTAATAATAAGGGGGATTCACTGTAGAAATAATGGGGCTAATCCTGACATTATACTACGTGAAATTCCCATTCAAAAATAACCAATATTGACTGAGAAACCACCCAAAAACTCAAAAAAGAGCGTGAGATGTGGGGTAACTACATGCAGTCCTTGGCAGGCGCTTGCACGGGTAAATCCTTGACTAAATTTAGGTAAATTTAAGCGTGGTGATGAAATAAGACACCAAGTCTCAGCCTAGATATCCCTAGGACTTAGTATTTCTTATACTTAAAATAAGATAACCTTAAGTAAATTAATCTTATATCTTAAAAATAAGGTTAAAATAATAATATATATGATTATATTACATATATATATAATTATTACTCTATTATATAAATTATAGTAGTTTAAATAGCTTATCCATAGCCTAATAATATTTATTAAGGTGTTAATGGAGTCATAATATACTTATCTTAAGTGATATGAAGTAATTATTGACATACATAAGCTTATATGTATACATAAATCTCATATTCAGTGAAATATGCAGTATAATATGTATATTTAGGTATATAAGTGGGTTTTAGCCCCTTAATAGCCTATAACCTTTGTTTTTCTGCTTATTTTAGGTCATATGGACGTATCCAGTGGACTCACAACGCCTACAGAAGCACAAACATCTATTTCAGGCGCATACACTCAGTCTGGACAACTTAATCTGCTTCCTTGGATGAATATTCACGGATTTATGGGTTGGGAGGTCATTGCTGGGTTAAGATGGATGCTTGGGGATGTTATTGGGGGCTTGGACATTTCAATTGTCTCCTTTATATGCTTTGGGTTTCATTAAATCTCTTTTTGATTGCTTATTTTACCTGTTTCTTTATGGCATCCACTTTTATCTGGATTTTCTATTTGTGGTATAGATCTGTGTTATCATTAATTGTGATGGAGGATTCTTACTGGAGGTCTGGGTGTTTAATCTGCTTTAAGTGGACGCCATGGGGAGGTTATGGGCCCTCACAGTGCTGTAATTGCCAGGGATAGCAGTGACATCATCTGGATTGAAGGTCTGTGCACTCCAGGGGATTTGGGTATAAGTAAGGAGGGATTTTGACGGTTATTTATCATCAATTACTTACTAAAATTCAATAAAACACTTCAATACAATTATTAACATTTAGAAATATATTATAAAGCCTCTTATAAGTTGATATTATCATTATATAAGCTATAACTATATTCTATTTTTCTATTTTCCACCACTAGCACGCATTTAAATCCAAGTATTGTGAGTTTTATTTGAGTATAACTATTTTATTAGTCTTCCCCTGAGGTTTAATCACTAAATCATTTATTAATAAGTAGTAGGACCATAAATAAATACTATTATATCATACTTATATACTAGACTATACTGACACCAAGAGTAAGGTTATTAATGAAATTAGTGCATATAAACAAGGTCAATGCATTATTAATTAAGCTAGGACACTAAATAAGCGCCTGTTGCCTTTATGATTGTGTTTCCTCACAGTGGGCGTAGAATGTGGGGTAATTATAGTGTGAAAAAGCTAACTTTGCTAAAAATGAAGCTATTCACGCGGGAAAAAAGCAGGCAGTATGTGGCCAGTACACAGAAGCCATTTCTGGCATAAAAAACACCAAATTAGAAAAGTGTTATTTTTATGCATTTAAATAGCCAAATCAATAGTCCTAAATGAGACAAATTGATCTGTCAAAGCGCACTTTTTACATTCTCATATTTATGGCGCATATAGCCAACTTTTAAGTGAAATAAAGTGCATTTCTTGTTTTTTGCATAAAACAGTGAAAATGTCGGCCAGTTGTCTAGAAGAGGGAAGAAAAAGGGGAAGAAAGAGATAGAGGATGACAAGGAGAACGGCTTTGAGGAATAAAAGAAATAAAATATAAAAAATTATTTAATTTATTTAAAGGAAGGCAACCACGAGTAACTTGAGAGATGACAAAAGTGAAGTTTTTAAATAATATTATTTTGGTGTAAGGGTTTCTGCGTGGCAAACACTATGAGTACTATCAGACTTAAGGCAACCTCTGGTTAGTTATATAGAATTTAATTAGAATTATAATACTAATAAAAAATAATATAAAACATAATAGAAAATATTTTCAAGTTTGTTGAGTGTATAGTAAGTGATGCTTCTGCAGGGGATTATCCAAGGCCCTTTTATAGGCAATGGGTCCTCTGAAGCGCTACAAGTGACTATATACAAAATAGTAATGAAGTAAAACAAGAAGATAAAAGAAGACATCTGTAACATAGTAATTAAGAGAAAATTATATGAAAAATAATAAGAATCCCAATTAAGAATGTAAAATTCCCATCCCAAATTTCCCAAATCAGTTAATACAAAATAATGAGTAACTAAACAACCCTGTGATCTAAGAACTATGGGAAAAACAAATCAAAACAAGTATTACAATCTGTTTCAGCATTTCTAAGTGAAACAAATAACATGTTTTGACGTAACAAGGTATGCAATCATTTTAATTCAGTGTAAATTAATATTTATTAATTGTTTTCACTATGTAATTTAATAACTAGTTTAACTGAAACAATTAATTAATTTAATTTGAGAATTTATAAAACTATTTTATAAAATAAGTATTATAATTTATTTGATTTTCTTCCTGACACAATTAAGGGTCAAAAGAAGCGCCATTAATTATTGTTTAATACTATATGAAAGATGTTATTTAATATATAAATTTAAATAATTAATTTAATTATATTATATGTCAATTTTATACTTATAATTATAATATATGTTTTTAATTAATTAAATATAAATTTATAATTATTAAATACATAAAAATGCGCCATTATTTGTAGAATATAAAATATATTATGCTTAATTTAAATGTATAAATAATATATATAACAATAAAATTAATATAACACTTATATTTAATAAGATACTTATATAATTTTATTATGCAATAAAATATTAATTTATATACATCAAATGCAATTATTTATGCCCTCTTTCAGGTCCCATAAGTTAACATATCATTTACTGGGCTCCTGGAATAGCCTGGCTGACAGAAAATAACAGCTTTAAGTGTACTTAAAAATTATGTAGCCTTATACTTAAGGTTCTTAAGATTACCCTAACATATTCCAATTAATATTAAGTACATAAGACTTATAAAAGGTGGATATATGCGTGTATATAAGGTGTTATGATGGCATATTTTGTATATTATCATAATTTTACTTATGTATACTGTTTGTGTACTATTAATTATTATTCCCATGTATAGTTCATGTGTTTAACATAACTTATAAGTACTTTTTACTCAGTCCTGGGGATATACAGGCTGACAAGTTCAGCATGAGTTCCTTCTGCCTTCCATCTGAGTCCTACCTGACTTCAAGTTGAGGACTTGCCAGCAAGTCCCCCCCCCAAATATTATGTGGTGTGTAGTCAATATATAAACTTCAGTTTTGGACTGTGGTTCAATTCCCGTTTGCAGCAAAAAATAAGTCATGAGACTGATGATGTTTGTGCTTTTCGTCATCCACTTTGTCCTTATAGGTACCTCAATGGCAATGGTCCCACAGTCTCCGGCCTCAAGATATTGATACGCTGTCAACAATTTGGAAAGGCCCCCAATTGTCAATGGGTCTCTTGGTCTAGAAGATTTATCTGGAGGTTCAACAGGGACTTTAAGTGGATTATTGGGCTTTCAAAGGCAATGTACATATTTCTTGTATACTTTTTGATTATTTACTCAAATTAAAGAGGTGAGAATATAAAATTATTATTATAATTAATGAGTTAGAAGTACATGAATGTAAATACTAAAACAATAACAAATAGTAATAAATATTGAAGTATAGTAAATGTTTGGTAATATAAGTAAGTAATGGAATGAATCAAAAACAACCAGAAAGGAAGGCCTTATATAGGCAAAGGAGAGACAAAGCACGGTGTTAAAATCCTAAATACAGTAGTATGAGAGAAGAAAGGAATATTCCAGAAAAACATTTCCAATTAATAAGGTTGTTCCAAAAAGAAGGTGTCAGAAAAGTGCATTTACTGTATATGACAGAAATAAATTAATGTATTTAAAATTTACTGTAAATGTCAATTTTAAATAAGTAATTTGAATTTTTTGTAGATAGTTAATTATATTTAAATTTTTATTGTAATTTATTTTAATATTAATTTCTATTTCTTTTAACCTGTCATTGAGCATGGTGTTAGAAAATAGAAATATATGGGACATTTTAATATTAATTTTAATTATTCACTAACTTTACCATTTTGTAATTAGTTAATTTGTTATAGGTAAATTTAATGTAAATAAATTATAATTAATAAAATTAAAATAATAAGGCGTGGCTTCATCCAGTAAATAATTAATTATTTTACTGGGTAAGTCTAGCAGCCTGGCTGACATAAATAATTTGCATATGGCTGATGAATATTGCAATTAAGTAACAAATGGCGCCAGTAAAATGCATATAGCTACTGAATATTTGCTGAATGGCTGCGGATGCTCATATATATGGAAACTAGCTAAGACATAACTATGTGTATAACGAGTTTTGCTCCATGCGTTGAGTTTTCATTTACTCAAATGTGACTTATGTAATCTAAATGAGCTACTACTTGATGTCATTTGTTCTCCCATTTTTTGCGCCGTGTTTACAAACTCTCACTAGGTTTGGCAGCTTACAACCACTCACTTGATTTAAAATCATCTTAACTCAGGCTTAAGCGCAAATGAGTGTTAAATACATATCATTTTGTGTTCTCCATTATGAACAATGTCACATGCAAGCTACTGACAGCGCAAACATCTGATAGCTTCTACGATAGAAATTGTGAAGAATAACTACCCTCTAAGATACAACTTTCTTTATACTGCATACCAATTTGCTAGAACGGAAGATGAATTCTGATATTGAATCTTACAGCTGTTTCGAAAAAGTTTGCTGTTTTCCGGTCTCCTGTTCCCCGCCAAAAACTTGAGCTTAGGTCGCTTTTGGCCGGGAATTATACGCGAGAAGACCACAAGCTTTTTCGAAATAGCTGTATCTCTTGCGACAAAGAACAGAGAGAGGGTTGTATAAGTTAAATTGGATTCTCTGCTTCTACTTGAAGAAAACCCCAGAGCATGTGTTTCTGTTCTTCCCGGCTCGTGCAGCTACATTAAAGAGACAAAAAAACACAACATTCCTTTTACTAGTTTTGCTCTCCTCTCTCACTCTTCCATAATTACAGCTATTCGAAAAAAGCTTCCGCGTTTTCCATCTTTCATCCACCGTCAAAAACATGAGGCAAGATCGTATTTGAAGAGGAATGAACGGCAAGAAAAATGTTGAAAAACTCAAGGCTTTTGCAATTATACTTACCCAGTGGATGAACGTTTTTCTTGCCAATTGCCCTGACTCTTTTTATTTCCCTGTATTTCCATGTCCATTTTATGTACATAAATTATTTTGATTCCTATTCCTTCATGTCCCTCGTTGAATGAAATTGTACGAAAAAACAAGGTTTCCTTAATTGGTTCAGTTCGGTGAGAACCAACTCTGCATCTTGGATATTTGGTGTGCTTGTCTGGTGTTTGACTCTTACATACCATGAATAAAGACGACGATTTGTAAAATGCGACACCCCAACGGTTGGCAAATCAGCCAAGATGTCATTCATTTTAGACCATGAGATATCTCATGAGACAGCTCTTTCAGTTAAAAAATGGGCCAATGAGCTGTCTTTTGACATGTCTCAAGGAAAAAATGCAAAGATTTAATTTGCAGCAGCGGTGCCATGCTGTTTCAGATGGTCGAACAATCTATGTACAAATTATTGATCAGAGAAATTTGGTAAGACTGTGTTGGAGGGTAACTAAGTAAATCAGGCAAAATAAGCGTGTATCTACATGTTTAATAACATGATTTTAGTCCTAGAAGTAACTCGTGCTAAATTTAATAAGGTATATTTTTAAAGGAGCGATAGAATGATTTGGTATTACCACCACCTGTCATGTGCAACAGTAAGGAATCGTGAGAATTTGGTGATTGGTTGATTATTGTTCCCGGTGATACGAATGCTAATCAATTTGGCTAAGATTTGTAAACACTAATATAATATTCAATACGGCAGTCTTGTACAGCTATTTGGGAAAAGCTTGCTGTGTTTTTGCTTTCCACTCCCCGCCAAAAACATGAGTTCAAGCCACTTTTGGCGGGGGATGAGGGGCGAAAAAAGAGCAAGGTTTTCCCAAACAGCTGTATGTGCAGGTGTTAATGAATAAGTAAGCTAATTTACATGTTCAATGCTGTTACAGCTATCTCAAAAAAACTTTCGGGTTTCTTTCCTCTTACCGCCAAAAGCATAGGTCGGCTGACCTAAATCCATTTTATTGGCGGGGAAGGGAAGAAGAGAAAACCGCAAGTTTATTCGAAATAGCTGTAACTTCTATCGTCAGTCGTCATAATTTTTTATTATGTATGTATTATGAAAGGCTCATCTCATCAATGCCTTGATGGTATAAGCTGCGCTTACATACTGAGTGGGACCTTTGTCGTCTCTACCGGTGTCAAACGATGTTTTTATGTTAGTTTCTCACAAACTATATATATTCTCTAGTGGGTTGTGTTTTTCTTTTCGTAGAGCAATTTTTAAAAAGCTTGCGGTTTTCTAATATCTCCTTCCCCCACGAAAACATGAGTTTAGGTCAGTTGACTTATGCTTTTGGAAGGGCAGGGAGGGAAGATAAATAACCCACAAGCTTTTTACAAATACCTCCAAGACTATCATCAATAGAAATTAAAAGGAAGGCCCAAAAACTTCAACATTTTCGCAAAGGAATTTGGATTCATGTTAGCTAGCTGAGCCTGGAGGCTTTTGATTCAGCCCTGATTTAGTCATGTGAAACTTTGTACTTCATTTGCTACGTTAAGTGTTATTCATTATTCTTTTTTTTTTCTTTGGTAGCGAGATACAGCCAAGTCACAAAATCTTGCGGAATTTTTGACGAAAAAATAAAAGTTTCGCCCACGAAAAAATGATTTGTCTATTCAAAAGGAAGTACCCCCGCTTTATCCCCAACCCTTTTGAATAGGAAAATCAATTTTTGTTGAGAACAACTTTTATTTTTTCGTCAAAAATTCCGCCAGCTTTTATGACTTAGCTGTAGTAGAGAAAAAACCATAGTTTATTTGACTATTTTGCCTAAAAATCCAGAAATAACGGTGATCCGCAATATGTCATAAATTGAGCTATCTTTTTCTTTATCTTATCTTTCCCAAAAGTTCAGTGGTGTAACCTTATTTTTTCTAGAGAGGTAAATACATCAGATAATTTTTATTGGAAGCCTTCAGAGGATCGCCTTTTGAACTGCAGCAGAGACCTTTATTCTATTGTTAGTGTTTTCCCTCTATTAAGTAGTAATATCTCTTGCTCGTGGCTACTCTCTAGTGGTAATAGTGTTGAATTACGCTTTCACTTTCTTCCTGTGAAGTTTAAGTTTAAGTTTAAATTTTTATTACTATTTCATTCTTTACAGTTTAGCGTTGGGTTGCCTTCACTGTATTCCATCTTCTAGGTTAGTGCTGCTTTTCTGGTAGCTGGTTGAAATTACAAAATTCAAACGAGGCTAAAAACGAAAATGTGGTCTCCGAAGCAATCAAAATGATGGTCCCATCAAGGTGTCCCATTTTGATACGGGCAGTTTGACAATTAAACAAGGACGTATGCATGTAAATATTTAGTGGTTCTCCCGCGGATTACATTTCATTAAAGGGGAAACAGCGCTGTAATCATTGTCGAAAGGTATTTTATTTAATTGTTCCTCGTGATTTCCCCCTCTCGGGGACTGCAAAAAAGGCTTCTAAACGCCATCTGTGGATCTTTGTATGTATTATGTACATACATGCAGGATTAGGTTTTCAACATGACAGTAGGACCACTCTATATGAGCGTGGCATAACAGACAAGGAATCACAAAATTGATGATTTCCAACTTCTGTCATATTTCTAGAAAAACTTTCCACTTACAAATCTAGCTATACGGAAAAGCATGGAGAAAAAAAGCGCAAAGTATATCATGAAAGCTTTTTATTCAGTGGTGTAATTTATGACACTACGACACATTTTTGTTTCGCCATGAAGCGCAACAATTACGCGACAATTGTGCAACAGTTACGAAGCAATTGTTTTTTGCACTTAAGACTTTTAGGTGCAAAAAAAAAAAATTGTTACATAACTGTTGCGTAATCGTTGCACCATTGTTGCGCCCCAAGACGAAACGAACATTTATTGGAGTGTGAGTTTATGTCGGGTTGAGATTCATAATGCCATTTCTTTAAAGATTGCGGTTACTTTGCACAAAAAAAAAATATTTGAACGAAAAAAAAATATTATTGGTGGTATGTAAGTCAAAAGACTTGCATCAGACTTGCATACCAGTCAAAATATAATTTTTTCCGCACAATTTGTTTATTTTTTCGTGAAAAAGAATGACAACCTATGATGGATTAACTGTATGTTGCAATAAAAATCTGATATTAAATTTGAGTGAAGCTCCTTAAGTGGTGCCTCAGTTTGATAACTGGGAAAAAGCCCAGTTGCCCTAAGATACTCATCAGTAGCAAATATTTATTAAATTTTGTCAAAATGCTTTACATGAATGTATTTATCAGCCGTTTTTCATTTTCAATAGCACTACTTTTCTGTGACTAGTAGCAACTTGATTTTGGGAGTGAGCATGGGAAATAAGGAAAGTTGATATCATTATGCACCAAGTAAGATATCCCCGATGGTGATATCCGTGCACGAGTTTAGGATATTTTAGGGAGGGACATACGGTCTGAAAAATAATTGTAAGAAAATTAAGTGTAAGAAAAATCATTTTCAACCATGTGATTTTTTTTTTTTAATTGTAAAAAATAAAACAAAAAAAATCATTTTTTGTGTAAAAAAGATAAAAAAACAATATTTCCCATGGCCGCAAGATTTTTTTGTTACACTTATTTTCCTCACACATTTTTTTACACATATTTTTCTCACAGTTATATTTCTTGCACTTATTTTTCTGACTTTATGTCCCTCCCTGAAATATCCCTAACTCGTGCATGGACATTCCTATCGGGGATATCTTGATTGGTTTGTAGTGTATAAAAAGGGGAAGAAGTCTTATCAATCATTTTGGAGAAAAGCTAGTCGGGCACACCATACACAACAGACATGCTCTATATTTAAAAAAATTGCATCAATTCCTTTTTTTTTGGTCAAGTTATGCATTTATCCTTTGATTTATGGATTAAGAACTCACATTTATGAATTAATTCTTTTTTTTTGAGTCAAATTATGCATTTACCCTTTTATTTTGGGAGGCCTTCAACGAAGCACCTTTTTATTTTTGGTATTTTTTCCCTATTAAGTTCGCAGTATCTCTTGCTTATGACTGCCCACCTCTATTGATGATAGTGTTAGATTACCTTGCATGTTTTGCTGGAAAGGTAAGTGTTAGATTCATATCACTATTTCATTCCATAGAGGTTAACGTTAGGTTACTATTGCTTTTTAACATCCTTGAAGTTAGTGTTAGTTCACCATTACTTTTTGTCATCCTTCAAGTTAGCGTTATTGTTCTGGTAGCTGGTTAAGGTCACTCGAGTGTGTACAACAACTGTACACAACACTTGATTAGGATATGTACTTAAACCAAAAACTAAAGGCTAAATGCATAATTTGACCGGAAAAAAAGAAATGATGCAAGTTTTCTAAATAAAGAATATGTCTGTTGTGTATGGTGTGTCCGACTAGCTTTTCCCCATTTTGATCTGACCTACGTTAAAATTATGCCCAAATTCTTACAATTTAAGCCGTACCTGTAAGTAGTGATTATTATTTTTTTTGCTGCCTAAAGGATAGCTTGCTACATACTCAAATAAATACTCAGGAACAAAAAAAAAGAGGAAAGTATAGCATTGATAAACAAAGTAGGTAGAAAAATAGAAAAATGATAAGGGAAAACTAACAGCGAAAAAGAAAGCAGATAAGCCGAGTTCCAAAGATGGGCATGTTGAAAAAAACAACAGCGAGGAGACAAGGTGGGAAAAGCCAAGCTCGCCTGAGTTTTAGTGTATTTCTCGCCTGTTTACCGGCCCCTGCATCGCCCGCCGGTTGTAGACATGCTCATCATGCAGACTAAGTACATATAGGTGTAATCTGCGGTGGATGGGGCAGGGACTTCCTCATATACAAGTAATTTCTTCACAGTAAAAATAAAGCTATCAAATGTTTTCCTCTAGTGCTTCCAGATTGTTAGTAAGCCTCACGATTGTTAGTGCTCTTCTGTATACCGTCGATTCCATCTCGCTTTATCTTTCCTACCTCCAACCGCGATCAGTCCCTCAGCTCTCTTATTTCCCTCCTCCCAGCTCACCAGTTATTCAGTTTAATTCAGAAGAAGCTAAAGGTTTCTATGTCGACGGCAAATCCATCCCTTTTGTTGACTGGGATGCTGGCCCAAGGTTTTTCCAACCTGTCATATTGATCAATAGTTCAACAAAGACTCACAATTACGCAAATTAATATTGCTTCCATTTTAATTCTTTATATAATTTTTATAGCTATGCAGGCCTTCTCCCTTTAAATGAGAATCCAAATTCCAGAGACAGAATGTTTTTTTGGTTCTGGCCGGGAACCAATGCCCAAGCTAGCGAGCATTTGACCTTCTGGGTATTTTATTAAATTTATAAAATTAAGAAATATCTCATTCACCCTTTAACATTTTCGCATCATTTTTTCCCTTTTTGACTTGCTCTCTTCAAAGACAAATGGGGGTCCGGGATGCAGTTCTCTCGAATCTGCTCTACAAGAGACCGGTCCTGTAAGTGCTGATTTGTGTTTAAGATTACTTATACTTTCTGGAATTTATGTGTGAGGTTTTTCTACAGATAAGTTGGAGGTACGGCCAGGCAAGACCAACTCAAAACCCTCAGTATGTTTTATTGACACTTAGAACTCATTAATACCTTACTCAAGAGTCTGATTTGATTCAATAGGTCTTGGACAAACGCTTCAAGTGTTCTGTATGTCGATATACCAGTTGGGACTGGCTATAGCATCGGTACACCAACCGCACATAATGAGACTGATGTTGCTAGACAAGTGTTTGGATTTTTAAAACAGTGGCTTCGAGTTAGGATTATCCATTTTTGCAGCTCACTGAATCTATGAAATTGACTGATTTATACAGTTGTGTTACTTTTTCTAATTAAAATCATTGAAAATTGGGCAGGTTTTTCCGGAGATGCAAAACAAGAAGTTTTGGCGTGAGTTTCAATTTTGAGGAATGAATCTTGAAAAATATATATAATTTTCATTAACTCTTTGGTTTCTATTGTATACAGTTACCGGAGAATCCTACGCGGGTTTCTATGTTCCCTACCTAGCAGACTACATTTATAAATATCAACAAACCCTAGATTTGCCTTTGCAAGGCATAATGATCATTGACCCCAGCCTGACATAGTCAGTTTTTTTCCCATTACTTTTTCTTATATAATTATTGATTTCCTTCTCAGGAGTGAAAGTTGATGAAACCCCTTATCTCTTTTTCTGGCACCACTTAGTGATATTATCCAACAACAAGCTCCTACCTTCCCATTTGTTGAAAGATACAAGCATGTCTTCGCTTTTAACCAAACATTCTACAGCCAATTAGAACATCTCCATCGCAAATGTGGTTATGCTGATTATTTGAGTAAAGTCAGCCAAAGCAAAATACAACTTTTTCATATTCATATGAAATTTATTCATTTGATATTTTTACCAGTATCTAGTATACCCACCTCCCAAAGCACCCTTTGAATATCCCTCAATTGGTCCCTATGCAACCGAGAAGGAATTCTCCAAGAATTGTGACATATTCTCAATGGTAGGATCATTCATTTTAAAGACTTGAATTTATATGAAGACATACCGGATTCACTTTGCTTTTTCGTTTTATTCCAGGTATATAATGCTGCAATCATCCTCAATCCTGCTTTTAACATATAGTTGGGTTTACTTTTGCATTCTATTTCACTTGTGAAATTTCGGGGATCGCATAGATATTTTAATCTTTTTACTGATTTTTTTGGGGGCCTGAAGCCATATTACAGACACTTCGCCATTGCTTTGGAGTGTATTGGATTTCCCACAGCAATCACAGTTGTGGCCAGGACAAATGGGTGATCCTATTTATTTTAATAGGACGGAAGTGAAGGAGACACTACACGTTCCAACCACGATAAATTGGACTCTTTGCACCGAAAAACCAGTGAGTAATGGATTTTTTAGTGTGTTTGATTTCATGTAACACATTTTCAGAATTTTTTTACTAAATCATCTGATATCAATTTTCTTAAAAGGTTTTTCCTAATGGAGATAAATCTGTTTACTCTTCTCTTTCCGTCCTTCCGAATGTTATTGAGAAAAGTGTCCGGACAGTAATTGCTCATGGGTTGTCCGATATGGTTTTGCTTTCACAAGGAAGCAGAATCGCCATTCAGTTAAGTTTTTTTTAATGTTATTGTCTTCAATGACAATTTCTACAGTCGACACTTACCTAACCAAAATATTATTCATTGAACATTTCATAATAGAAACATGACTTGGAATGGTGGTCAAGGTTTTCAAACTCCACCCAACAAAAGCTTGATTGTTAAAGACCAGGGTGAACTGGGTCACTATGTAAGCTTCTGTTGAATTGATATTTCAAATAGACCTGCTCCGGTTTCTCAGCGGGATAAATAAAGCTTTTCATTTCCTATTTTTAAACCTATGTTTTAATTTTATTTCTCTAAATGTTGGGTTTGAACAACCCAAAATCGTAGAGCACGGAAAGAAGTTTAACCTATATTGAAGTAGAAATGTGTGGACACATGTTACCCCGTAAGTTTTATAATCTCAAATTGAATATTTCTCATCCTCTCAAAGTGATTCATATTAATTAATTTATTAATATATGGGATTGTTTTGCGCGTAGAATACCAGCCTCAGGCTGCATACCAAATGTTACAGTATCTTCTCGGGGAAACTTCATCTCCATCATTAGATTATGCGTTATGAGCCTTAAGAATTAAGGAGGTGAGTTTCATGAACGGGCACGACTTCGATATTCTTTAGTTACCTTTAATCAAAATAAAAAACAGAAAAGTTAATTCCGGCCAAAAAAAAAATAAAATAGCGAACGCTACGGTGAAATTGTCATATATTGCGGACACTGAAGACGAACTATATATATTAATAAAAGCCTACTAAATTATAAAAAAAAATCTTATATAAAAATAGAACAGTACCTTTGCATACCTGACATGCGCTAACATTTTAACTAGAAAACTAATTTTTGTACAATTGAGTTTTAATAATTTAGCATAATTACTACTTTTCATTGGTAATTAGATTGTAACTCGACTTAACCATATTGAGAAGTGAGGTATTTGGTTTCAATATTTTTTTAGTCACGCATAAATGAACTTTTTCAGTTGAGCTATTGCTTTAATAGGGGGTATCAAAGTTAGAAATCTTCCATTTCAAAATACCTCTTTTTTCCACCAAATCAACCATGATTATTTTTTATGGTATGCCATCTTGGGCCCCCAAAACATCTTATTACTGAGAATTAATGTCATGCTTGTGGCTTTCTTTTTGTGCTGTGAAATACCTTTTAAATAATTACAAATTTCTAACTTTGATACCCCCTAATGTGGTGTTCAAACTTTCAAGATGAAAGTTTGCAAGAGCACAAACTGGTTTTAAGTGTAGAGCTTCATAGTCTACTCATACAATGACTCTTTTATCGTAATAGTAAATGAAGTGTTTAAATTTTTTCACAAAAGGGGAAGCAAGGACAGTTTTTTCAGAAGATCAGACCTTTTCTAAAAATAAAACTGGATTAAATTAATTAAAGTTGGTAAATATAAACCAATTGCTTATCCAAATTTCAAAAAAAAAAAAAAAAAAAGTCATTAACAAAATTTGTCATGTATGAATCGAAATGATGCATTCATTTTGAAAGAACTTGACGTTTTCTTGCCTCACATTTTTTTTTTTAAATTTTATTTCATACAATCTCACCCGACTAGGGGCATGAAGGAACAGGAAAACAAGAGCTAAGTACAAATGGAGTACGGCGCATAGTGAAGGAAACAATGGGCAATTAAAAGTGAAGCAAAATGGGACTATTGAGTGAGGGGAACATTGTTAGGGAATCTGTTTGTAGAGATGAGAAAGGAAGCAACTTGGGAAGAGATAGGGGAAGGGGTTCTTGCCTCACATTGTCAGCCAGTAACTTATTTAACATATTTAAACTGGTTTGATAAAGTTTATTACTCAATTATTAGTTACTTAATTATTAAAATATTATAAAATTAATATTTTAATTTTTTAAGTATTAGAAGATATTGTGTAATTAATTTTATTAATTAAAACCTTTTTCATTAAAGTATAATTCTATTAATTTTACTCAAGTAATTGAGTTAAAGAAATAAAATTATGGCAAAATTGTAGATCTAAGTCCATGGAAGTACTGGGACTCGGGCCTTGCTTGAAGGCTGCTAGAAGAAGGCCAGGGAGAGCAAGAAAAAAGCCTTTAGTATTTTCTTGAAACTTTAAGGGATTAAATTAAATTAAATTTTGATTTTAATACAAATTAAATTTAAATTATTTTATTAAATTTTTTTTATTTTATTAAACTTAACCTTTCAGCATTTAATTTATATTCTCACTTTATATTAAATTACTTTTAAATTAAACTTTAATTTCTTATTAATGAATTTGTTGACTTAAAAAAATCACATTGTATTTACTTTTCCTATAAAAGGGGATCATTAGGGGGTCTCAAATATTACCAAACATACCTAGTGTTTCATTTGAAAAACACCACACAAACATGCCATGAAGCATGGCTGATTTGGTACTTAGGGTCTCAAACATGGGGTCGAATACGTCCTAATTTTTTAAAATTTTCTTAACCACAACTCAGCCCACAAGTACTCACATCCTCCCAATCAGCTGTGCATTACCTTCCTTCCATCCTCACCCATATACTCCATGTCACAACTCTTTTCCCCCAGTTTATTTTCAAATCAAATTTTTCTCTTTCAAAACACAGTAAGTCTATTACATTTAATTCTGTTTTTTTTAAAAAATGTTCCTGCTCAAATTTCTATACTCACAACTTATTTTTATACAAGGCATCATAAATATCTAAAATATTTGTTAGTTTCTCCTTTTCTTCAACAAAATGATCTTTTTTCACTAATTTCTTTGTTTAGTTTTAATTTATCATGCCTCGCCCAACATCTACTTCTGAAAAATCTACTCAGTTGAAACTGTCTGACCTTCAGATTGGAGTTAACTGGCTGAAAATTAAATCTAATTTTGATGCATGTTTTGGCTGTGCAAAGTCCACTCAAGTTGGTTGTCCACCCACATCAAAATTGAGTGGCTTTAATCAAATTGCAGTGGAGTTGAAATAAAAAACTAAAGATAAGAAGGATTTGAAAACAAAGCAAATGAGGGAAAGATTCAAAAACTATCAAACAAAATACAAGAAAGAAAAGATGGCTACTTCTTCAACTGGGTTTGGAGTTACCAAAGATGATGAAAAGCATGGAATCATATCTGTTTCTGAAAAACTCAACTCTATGTGTCCTCTTTATGATAAAATCGACAAAATCTTTGGACAAAGGCTCAATGTCAACCTCTTGCACATGAATCAAGGCCCAAGAATTGCTGAGTCTCATACAAATAGTCAAAATTTTCCTTAAGATCCTTCACTTGACTCTCCAGAATTTGGAGAACCATTCGCATATGCTGAAATTGAGCTTGATGAGCCCATGATATTAAGACTAAACTACCTTTTCTATTATAGGAAGAAAAAATTTTAGAAGTTGAGAAAGATTGTTTAGATTTGGAGAAGGAGAAGGTTAGGATTCAAAGAGAGGATGATGAAAAATTCAAAAATAATCAATTTCAATTGGAAAACACCAAAATTAAGTTACAGACTGAGGAATTAAAAATGAAGAAGCTGGATGCTGAAAAATCAAGAAATAAAGCTTTTTTACTTGCCTGTGTTAATTAAAATAAGTCAAATGATCATACTAAAGAGTTTCTTTCTTTACATAGCTAAGATTAAGTTAATATTAATACATTTCTTTCTGAATTTCTTCTTTAATATCAACATGAAATTCTTCCAACAATTCACGTATCTCCTTCCTTGGATTTTTAAACTCTTCAACATTTTTTTGTCTAACTAAACTACTTATATCTAATAATCTAGATTCTACTCTGTCAATCATACTTTCTATTTTTTCATCAATTACATTTAGGAACTTTTCTTTTGTCTTGGATTTATCACTTTCTTTAATTTGTTCCCAAATACTATCATCATCCACAGATTTGTTTCTTTTGCTTTTTTTACCACCAAATTATTTCTAAGTCAAAAAAATTTATGACAATTTTTTTTTTTTTGGAAATACCCACCCCTGCTATTTACCATAGCAGGGGGTGAGGATCACCATTTTTTTTCTAAGTCAGAAAAACATTTAATACAAAAAAAATGTCATTACCCTCCCCTGTGTTTTATATTTTTGTTGTTTTAAAGTATCTCTTTTTTCATAAAAATTATATTTTCATTATTTATCATAGAAAACAAATAAAAATTCTCATTAATTTATTTTATAATTTATTTGAATTTTGAAACTGCTCAATGTGAACTAATAATTAACTCATTTGTTTAAACTATAATTATACTTCCAATAAATTAAATCTTCTACTATAACCACTAATCTGTTATTTCTAAATTATTTTATTAAATCATTCCTACATACTGTACAAGTCAACAATTGGAGTCTTTCCAAATTTTGAGGGACAAAAAAACATATCTTGAGGACAAAAAAAACTTGCATGGTCAATATAGGAGGTTCCATTGGGCTGAGGACAATTTAATTGGACTGCTTAATTTTGGGTTGAACCTTTGGAATAGGATTAATAAAATAAAAGAACTAAAAAATAGAGAGTATAAATAGAGTTAGTGAAAAAACAATAAACATCAATCTCACTTAAATTACTAGTTTACAGGTGATGAGGCGAAAATTGAAGTTAGTTGTGGGAAAGGCTCAAACCATGGATCACACCTTTTGGCATATATACTACAAAATAGTTGTATCTTTTAAGGTCTACTATAGTAGTGAGTAATTTATATAACACTTTCTTTATTTCAACAATTACATTGCAAGGGTAATTTTAGTATCTAGAATTACTGACACAAAAACTTTTTATTTAAATTTATATATATATATATATATATAATATTTTATTATATATATATATTAATATTAAATAATATTAATATATATAAATAATATTTTATAAAATATATATAAATAATTTGAATAAAAATAATTTATTTATTTCAGATAATAATAATTAATTATAGTACTGAAAAATTTTCAGGTCTTTTTAAGACAGTTAGAAATAACACTGAAAATTAATTATTTAAAGGATAATTAAAATAAATTAATTAATTAAATTCTTTTTGTGAGTAATTTTTATAATTAAAAAATATATTATAAAAAATAAAAAATATTTTTTTAGAAATTATATTATTTTTTCCTGATAATTCAATCACTCTATCTGTAAAATGGATTCAGAAAAGGACAGTTTTGTAAGTTCCAGAGCTATTCTTTCTGATTTTAAGAATATTACTTAAAGAAAATACAACATTAGACATAGTCATGCAGGAGGCCAAAACCTCAGAGCAAAACAACTCACCAAGAATAGTATAAAACCTGCCACAAGGTTTGAAAATAAGAAAGATGACAGATCAGGACGAAATAAGCAATCTTTGCTCAGTGGTGAACAACTACAAGCAGAATTGGAAAAAACTGAAGGCAAAATAGGAAATTTTGGAGGAAAAGGTCACAAAAATTATCAACCAGTAAGAGATATTTTTCAACAAGAACAATCAAGTTCAATATGCCCCATTAAATCACTCTATCCAAAAAGGAGATCCCCAACAATAAGACGTGATATAAGTGGAAATATGTAAATGGGAGTAGATCAACACAAATTGGGACAAGTTTCAAAACCAAAACCAGGTAAGTTACAACCTGGATTTCCAATCAGGTCCTCCAAGGCCTCTTCCTCCACCAGTGAACCATCCCCATCCCCACAAAGGCAAGAAAAGGAAAAAGGCAGTTTTCCCCCAAAACCTTGGTAAGCACTACACCAGATAAATTAACATGTTTTAATACTGATAAACTTCATTTAGGTGAGAGTGATTTAGATGAGGAAACAGTGAAATATAATAGACAATAGTCTGAAGCTCCATTTGTAACTAATTTTGATGATGGTTTTTCTTTATCTTTCAATGATCATGTAGCTTTATTATCAAATGAAGATACAAGCATTTATGTTAAGGGTCCTAAAGAAATATCAAAAATTATTAGTGATGCTTAAAATAAACTTGAGAATCATCAATTGGATGTAAGATGGATAATTAACCTTAGAATAAACAATTTAATTCATAATTTTGATAAAAGATTGAATCAAGGGGAAATTTCACATCAGTTGAGTTTTTTTATAACTGATGATTTTATTAAAATATTAAAAAATAATGTCTATCATAAAATAAAAATAGCTGTAAATGATATGAATAAACAATTTATACTTTGTAAAAGTGAAAACCAATCCTTAAAAGATAAGATTTTAATCATGAAAAAAGAATTAAATTTTTTAAAATCACAGATAGCTTCTTTCTCTGAAAAATTACTAGTGAATGAACAGAGAAACAATTTATTAATTAATAATATAAATGGAACCTTAAATAAAATTCCATTTTTGAGAAATAAAATAATGAGATTGGAAGAAAACAATTTAAATTTATCTTATAAATTAAAAAAAATTGAATAATGATTTTATCCAAATAAAACCTTCATAATGAAAAGAAAAGGAAATACTTTTTGATAATGTTTCAAATAAAAAATTTCACAAGGAAAATTCTCAAACTTCTTTTAAAGAAGAGTTGAGTGACTATATTGAAAAAATATTGTAGTTTTTAAATAATGTCAAAGTTATTAAAAAAACTGATTTTAATAAACATCAAAAGAATTAGCCAAAATTAGCTCAATATCCTACTTTTGATTGTGATGCTGCTTCAGACTGTAAACATCTCATTCAAATTATTGATAATTTAAAATCATCATACAAATTACTAGATGAAAAAGTTACTTCAAAATTCATTTCATTATTTACTAATTTTTCATTGATGGGGTATGAATCTTCTCTTATGGATAAAAAAGAGTACTAATGGGAGGAATTTTAACACCTAATTGAAAAGCAATTTGGTGGTTCAAAATTTAGGTTAGCCCAATTAAGGATTTATGAGGAAATTAATAATTACTCAAACTCTCCTGAGAAACCCATAGTCTTTTTAATGAAATTAACAAAAAATTTTAAAGCCATTGATCCAAAAATGTATTGTGATTTATGGAAATAAAGAATTCAGTTTAAGCTACGAGACACATTAAGAGATTTAGTAGTAGCCAGATCTGAAAATAATTATAACACTTCTTCTTTTATTAATATCTGTAATAATGTTTTATTAAATCATAGATATGAGCTGAGAAGAAATGTACAAAAGTATCAGCAACAAAATGAAAATGAAAAATCTTGAAATAAAACCCCTGATAAGATTGTAAAAGCTTCTGAACCAATTTCTCCAAAGAATTGTGCAACAAATACTTGTGTAAAATGTGGAAAGAAATGGAAGAAAGTACATGTTTGTGATAAAAAGATAAATCTTGTAAAACAAACTGAGCCTGAAGAGTCTGAAGATTCTAATAAATCATCAGATGTGAAAAGTGATATTTCTTATGAACAAGAAAAATGACATCTTTGTATTATAAAATGATATCCAATATGTAAATAAAAATTTACCTGTGATGAATGGAATAGTGTCTTATATTGAAGAATCAAAAATTATAACTAATATCACAAAAGATTCCATAGTCAGTAAACCAATGAAAAATACCTGTTCTTATAGATTGAGAAAAAACACAGGTGATCTTATATTCAGGAGCTAGAGGAAGTGTTGTATCTTTGGAAGCTTTAAAGAAAATAGATAATGACCATGAGAGTAAACTAGAGGCTGTGTCTTCAGGAAATTGGAGGGTATATGGATCAATTTTAAACCCTGTAGATAAGGATTCTATTCCAGTTTTCTTAAAACATACTCATGGGTATGTAACAGCAGCTTGTACTCTTATTGTTATAAACATAATAATTTAAGTAATTTGTTTATAATAGGTAATAATATTCTAACTAAATTTGGAATAAAATTACACCCAGAAAATTGATGTTTTACAATAAGAAATAATGATAAAAGTAAATTTAAAATAATTTTATCTTCACCAAATTTTTCCCCAAATCTTAATTGTTGTAATAATGTAATTAAATTGAAAGGAAGGGTTTCTGAAGAAATGAATCATCTTGATGAGGAACTTTTGAAAGCTGCTTTTGGTGAACAGTTGAAAGAATCAGAAAAACACTGAAAAAAACATGGTAGAATCTTTTCCAATGTCTTTTACACATTGTAGAAATGAGTTAGGATTAGTTGTCAATCATGAGATGAAAATACAATTAGCTTGTAAATCGGATGAGATTCCTCCTAGTTTAAAAAGAAGCCTTATCCTGCTTCTCCTACAAAAACAAAAGATATTGAGGATAATTGTCAGGCTAAGATCAACTAAAAGGACATGAACTAGCTTGAAAAGTCTTTTTCTAGAAGATTTATATGGTCCTATATGAATACTGTAGTGTAGATCCAAAAAATATTAAAATATAATTCAAATTAAAGATCTCAGTAATATAATTCTCACTATTTTTATATATGGCTTACAATCTTTTTAGTTGGTAGAAAAATAGAGTTTTAATAATTCAGATAATACTAAAAAGACTTATAAAAGTACTAATTGATGTGTATTTTAATTGATTTGGTTATATGGTGTCAATTGTAATGATAAAGAATTGTAGAAACAAGACCCAAAAACCTCCTCCTTTTATACACACTGAGTTCCCTAATGAATCCCTTGATGTACCACTCCAATACACAGTTAATGACGCCTCAAACCAGCTAATAGACATTCCCATCAGCATCCCCAGTAGCCCATGACATAATTAGAAGAGTAACAACTGTCAAAATCCTGTAATAATAAGGAAAATCCATCAAAATTAAAGAATAAGATAAAAAGAGAGTATATGTGTATTAAACAATAATATAAAAGACTAAATAGGGAATATTTAAGGTTAATAATAGATTAATAATAAGGGGGATTCACTGTAGAAACCATGGGGCTAATCCTGACATTATACTACGTTAAATTCCCATTCAAAAATGACCAATATTGACTGAGAAACCACCCAAAAACTCAAAAAAGAGCATGAGATGTGGGGTAACTACATGCAATCCTTGGAAGGCGCTATGGTAAGGTAAACTCTTACAGTCGCCTTGCTGTAAGCAGAATCCAGAGGAGATATGTGGATTTAGTTGAAAACCCCGTCCTTCCAATAAAAATAACAAAATGGGAATTCTAAATCACTAAGCTAACCAGTCTACTTGGATCTGATTGATAAAAATAATGAAACTCTAAAATATTTATCGCTTATTGAGATTTAAAGAATGTGGCTGTTGAGAAAAAAAATACTGATAACAACAATTAAGGTGTACCAGTGAAAGATCTGAAAAGATTGACTTTTATGTTTTTATAATAATTTGAGTTTTTATGAGACAGCAATAATCAAGTCCCAGTGATGAAGACCTTTCTAAAGATACCCTGTATGAAGAGTGATTTAAATTGTTGAGTAGTATTTCTAAAATGTTATATATAAAATATAAAGTTATAAGGGTATTACAAATTATTTAATTTGTTGAGTAATAAAAATAAGACCGTGGTGGTTAAAGATTAAGCTGTATGATGTGTCCCCCCCCTCAATTTCGAGTTTGAGATGCGCTTAAGTATTCCTAGTCACGTGCCTAAGTTTTCCCCTCCAGAGCTCTTCCAGAGTCAATCCGGAGCCCGTACGGAGTCCGTACGGAGCCGAAGCGGAGTCCAAACGGAGTCCGAACGGAGTCCGAATGGAGTCAAAGCGGAGTCCGAATGGACTCAATTAGAACCTTTAAAACTATAATAAAAAATCTAGAAAAATTACACATAATAGAGCCACTTCCCCTTTACATTCCAAACTAATTTTCGTAGTATGCGCAGCTCTAATCACCCTGTGAAAATTCACCAAAGTTAAGTAATTTCTAAAAACGTAAGTATTTCTATAAAACTTTAAAATTCATTTAAAAAATATAAGAAAAATAGTAAAAATTCTGGGAAAATTTCCCAAGGTTCTTGAGTGACTCGACTTGATACTTATAAATTCTTCAGACCGTAAAAATAAGTTTTTTCCGTAAAATAAATTGTTTTTGCGTAGGCATTTGCTCTTGACCAATTTCTTCATATTTAAAACTCAAATAAATTAAATAAAACCCTTTTATAAAAAAATGATAACGCCAATCTTGCACACCGTAATAACTCCATTTACGTACTTAGGTGCCATACTAAACTTTAGGCTACCACAGCGCTTGCACGGGTAAATCCTTGACTAAATTTAGGCTAAGTTGAGTGTGGTGATGAAATAAGACACCAAGAGTGAGATTATTAATGAAATTAGTGCATATAAACAGGGTCAATGCTTTATTAATTAAGCTAGGACACTAAATAAGCGCCTCTTGCCTATTTTAGCGTGTTTCCCCACAGTGGGCATTGAATGTGGGGTAATTATAGTGTGAAAAAGCTAACTTTGCTAAAAATGAAGCTATTCACATGGGAAAAATGCAGGCAGTATGTGGCCAGTACACAGAAGCCATTTCTGGCATAAAAAACACCAAATTAGAAAAGTATTATTTTTATGCATTTAAGTAGCCAAATCAATAGTCCTAAATGAGACAAATTGAACTGTCAAAGCACATTTTTAATATTCTTAAATTTATAGCGCATATAATCAACTTTTAAGTGAAATAAAGTGCATTTCTTGTTTTTTGCATAAAACAATGAAAATAACAGCTTTAAGTATAATTAAAAACTATTTAGCCTTATAATTAAAGTTCTTAAGGCTACTCTAACATATTACAACTTAATATTAAGTACATAAGACTTATAAAAGGTGGATATATGCGTGTATATAAGGTGTTATAATAGCATATTTTGTGTATTATCATAATTTTACTTATGTATACTGTTTGTGTACTCTCATTTATTGTTCCCATGTATAGTGCATGTGTTTAACATAACTTATAAGTACTTTTTACTCAGTCCTGGGGATGTAAAGGCTGACAATAATATCTTAACAATTTTGAAATTGAATATCATTGAAAAAGTGGATTTTACCCCAAAATATTTTGCAATTCCACATGTACATATATCTTATAAAAATATAAAGCAAGACTATGTGGAGATTACAGAGAATTATACAAACTTACAGTTGATCTCATTTATCCTCTTCCAAGAATAAATTCAATACATGCAAACCTACAGGGAGACAAGTATATCTGATTTCTAGTTTGAAATGAAGGTTATTTTCAGATTCCTGTAGAGAAAAAATCACAATCATTTTTGTTGACTGTTAATCATATGGAAATTTATAAATATATAAGGATGTCTTTTGATCCAAAAAATTCTGATTCTGTATTTCAAAAAGAAATAAAGAGTACATTTAATCAAGAAATAACAGAAGGATAGTTGATGGTATACATAGATGATATCATTATTTTTCAAAAATTTTTTAAGAACACATCATTCACCTATTAAAAGTCTTTAAAAAGATGGATGATATTAATATTACTTTGGCTCTTAAAAAATTTAAATTGGTTTTCATTCTTTAAAATTTTTGGGACATATGGTATCAGGGTTACAAATTTGTGTTGATCAAAACAAAGTAGCAGCTATAAAAAATGTTGGAGTGTCTACTTTTGTTAAACAAATTAAATCCTTTCTGGGTATGTGTGGTTACTATAGAGAGTATATAAATAATTACCAATTAATTGCTGAACCACTAACAAATCTAGTAAAGAAAGATGTTTCTTTTATATAAAATGATGAAAGACAAAAGGCTCTTGACATTTTGAAAAAATGTTTAATTACAGCACCTATATTTGGATTACCTAATTTTACTAAATCTTTTGTATCATATATAGATGCAAGTTTTGTAGGATTAGGAGCTGCACTTCATCAAATCAATTGGTAAAGGAAAAAATGTAAGAAGTAGTTATATGCTGTTTTTCAAGAACCTTGAGACCAAGTGTGTCAGCCAGGCTACTAAACTTACACAGTAAATAATTAATTATTTACTAGAGTAGAGATACACCTTTACCTCTCATTTAATGATTTACTCTTACTTTATAAATTACTTATACAATTTTAACTAATTAATAGGTAAAAATAAGTAAAGATATAGCTCTATTGTTTCCTCATATTTTTTATTCTGTGACAGTGTCCTCATGACAGCTGAAAATAAAACTAAAAATACTAAATATTAAATTAAATATTTTTATTTTTATTTTTACTTTGACATTTACAGAAATTTAAAATAAATCAAATAAAATGGACATATATAGATAAATACTGTATATAGGTACATTCTTTATAGAACAACTTTAAATATTTGAAATGTCTAATTGTGGAATTTTTCTTTCTCTGACACTCATGTATATAGAATTTTGATTCCGTAGTTTCTCTCCTTTTTGCCTATATAAGGCCTCTCAATCTGGCTGTTTTCTTTCATTCCATAAATACTTTACAAATTAATTATATATACACAAATCATATCTATTACATTGCTACTACCATAGTATTTCCATCTTTGTACTTCTAATATTTTAAAGAAATAATAATAATAATTTTTTATCCTTTCATTGAGAATTAAAATATACAAAAAAAATATGTACCTCTTTTGATATCTTGAGTTTTCCTCACCATTCATCGCCATTGGACCACCATAAAATCTTCTAGACCGAAATCACCCCTTGACAAAGTAAATTGAAATATGGTGCAACTCAATTGGAGTGTCTGGAAGTAGCATGGGCTTTCAAAAAGTTGCATTACTATTTAGAGGACCAAAAATTTGAGTTAATCACTGCTTGTAGTGCTGTGAAATCATTATTAAATAAGAAAACACCAAACATACATATGTTTAGGTGGAAGCTTTCAGCTCAGGAATATAGAGGGAGAATGACTATTCTTCATAGATCTGGTTTATTACACCCTAATGTTGATATGTTGTCAAGACTTACTTTACCAAATGATAGCTCCAACCCTGCTTATGTTCCTGAAGATAATATGATTCATATTCTTGGAGTGTATATAGTAGATATGGAGGAAGAATTAATGAAAACTATTGTTGAATCATATAAGGATGATGAAAATTAAAAAAAATTATCAATTATCCTTCATGATCCAAAAAATCCATCAATACAAGCTTTGATAAAAACTTTATCAGTGAAGTATCAAAAGGCTTTGAAAAAAGGGAAATTATCTTTAGAAGATGACTTCATATAATATAGAAGAAAACTTAGTAATTTCATAGTTATATCTTCATCTATTAAGGAAATTATTCTTAAATTGTGTAATGATGACACATTAGCAGGGAATTTTGACCTGGAAAAAACCATCATTAGCTTGAAAAATACTGCTTAGTGGGATACTATGTCTGAAGATACTAAAAAATATGTTGAATCTTGTGATTCTTTCCAAACTTCTAATAAAGTAACTGGCAGAAAAGTAGGATTAATGCAACAATTTGAAGGTACAGATTCACCACAGCAAATAATAAACTTGGATTTTGTAACTGGTCTTCCAAAAGAAGGAAAAGATAACTTTAACCCCCTTGGGTAGTAGTAGATAGATTTACAAAAAAGGGTAAGTTTATCCCAACCAACAATGATTTTTCTACTAAGGAATTAGCTATATTATGGTACACCAACATTTTTAATACTTCTGGATTTCAAAAAGCTATTATCTCTGATTAAGACGTAAAATTTACATCTGAAGTTCATAGTTCCTTTATGGATATTTGTGGTTGTGATTTAAAATTATCCACAACAAATCATCCAAAAACTGATGGATTGACTAATAGAATGATACAAACCTTAGAAGACATGATAATACAATATTGTGCTTTTGGGTTATAATTCAAGGATAATGATAGATATACTCATTATTGGGTAACAACTCTACCAGGCCTTGAATTTGCTTATAACTTTCAGGCTTAGGTCAAGTACAAAGACATGAACTAGCTTGAATGGTCAGTTTTCTAGAATATTTTAATGGTCCTATATGAATACCGTAGTACAAATCCAATAAATATTAAAATTTAACTCAATATAAGGGTCTCAGTAATTTAAATCTCACTAATTATATATATGGCTTACAATCTTATAGTTGGTAGAAAAATAGATTTAATAATTCAGATACTATTCAAAGACTTTATAAATGCTATTGATATGTATTGTAATTGTATTGGTTATATATTTAAATTGTAATGATAAAGAATGTGGAAAACAAGACAAAAACCTCCTCCTTTTATACACAATAACTTCCCAAATGAACCCCTTTATTTACCAGCTCTATACACAGTTAATGATGCCTTATTCCAGCTAATAGACATTCTCAACAACACAAAGAGTTACAAGTAACATAACTAGAATGATATCACCTGCCAAAATCCTGTAGTAATAGGGATAATCCATCAAAAATAAAGAATAAGCAAAAAAAGAGTATGTGCATTATACATTAAAATAAAAGAATAAAAAGGGAAAATTAAGACTAATTATTAATAAATAAAAAGGAGGATTAACAGTATAAATGTTGGGGCTAATCATGACATTATACTATGTGAAATCCCCATTCAAAAATAACCAAAATTGACTGAGAAACCACTTAAAAACCCAAAAAAGGACGTGAGATGTGGGTTAACTAAATGCATTCCTTGGCAGTTGCTTGCACAGGTAAATCCTTGACTAAATTAGGCAAATTTAAGCATGGTAGTGAATTAAAGCTCCAATCTTAAGATTATTAATGAAATTAGTGCATATAAAGAGGGTCAATGCATTTGTAATTAAGCTAGGACACTAAATAAGCGCCTGTTGCCTATTTTAGTGGGTTTCACCACAGTGGGAAGAGAATTTGGGTTTATTACAACGTGAAAAAGCTAAAATTTTTAAATATGAAGCTATTCACACAGGAAAAATGCAGGCAGTATGTGGCCAGTACACAGAAGCCATTTCTGGCATAAAAAACAACAAATTTGAAAAGCGTTATTTTTATGCATTTGAGTAGACAAATTAATAGCTCCAATTAAAAAAAATTGATCTGTAAAAGCAAATTTTTACTATTATTAAATTTATAGCGCATATAGTCAACTTTTAAGTGATTTAAAGCATATTTCTTGTTTTTCATGTAAAATAATGAAAACAACAGCGTTAAATCTACTTAAAAATTGTGTAGCCTTATATTTAAGGGTCTTAAGCATACCCTAACATATTCCAAATTAATATTAAGTACATAAGACTGATAAAAGGTTGATATATGTGTGTATATAAGGTGTTATAATGGAATATTTTGTATTTTATCATAAATTTACTTATGTATACTATTTGTGTACTCTAATTTATTGCTCCCATGTATAGTCCATGTGTTTAAAATAACTTATAAGTACTTTTTACTGAGTCCTGGGAATATTTAGGCTGAAAATAACAGTACCGTTCATTCAGAAACTGAAAGAAGACCTTTTGATTTATGATTAGTATATGTACCAAGAACTTTAAGCTCTTTATAAAAAAACTTACCTAGGTTAGATTTAGATACTGGTGCTAAGTATTTTCTTCAAATGAACTTTTTTTGTAAAAATTATGCACAAAAGTGTATTTAAAATGCATATCAATATGAGAAGAAAAGATTAGATAAATCCCATAAAGAATGTACTTATAAAGAATTTCAGCCTAGGAATCTCCAGGACTGACTAATTCATATGTTTAAAATAAGATAGCTTTAATTCCATTAAGCTTGTTACTTAAAAATAAGGTTAAAATACTTATATATGGTTATAATGAATATATATATAATTATTGTGCTATTATATGACTTATAGTAGTTTAAATAGCTTATCCATAGCCTAATAATACTTATCAAGGTGTTAATGGAGTCATAATATACTTATCTTAAGTGATATTAAGTAATTATAGACATACTTAAGCTTATATGTATACATAAACCTCATATTCAGTGAAACATGTAGTTATATTATGTATATTTAGGTCTATAAGTGGGTTTTAACCTCTTAATAGCCCATAAATATTATTTTTCTGCTTATTTTAGGTAATATGGACGTATTAAGTGGGCTCAAAATGCCTACACAAGCATTTACACCTATTTCAGGCACATATATCAAGTTTGGACAACTTAATCTGCTTCCTTGGATGGATTTTCACAGATTTACAGGTTGGGATATGATTACTGGGTTAATATGGATGATTGGGGATGTTATTGGGATCTTGGAAAGTAAATTTGGCTCCTTTATATGCTTTGGGTTTCATTATATACTCTTTGGATGATTTATTTTACCTGTTTCTTTATGGTATCCACTTTTATCTGTTTATTCTATTTAGGGTATGGGTCTGTGGTATCATTAATTGTGATGGAGGGTCCTTACTGGAGGTCTGGGTGTTTAAAATTCTTGAAGTGGAAGCCATGGGGAGGTTATGGGCCCTCACAGTGCTGTAATTGCTGGGGATAGCAGTGACATCATCTGGATTAAAGGTGTGTGCACTCCAGTGGATTTTGGTATAAGTAAGGGAGGATTTGACGGGTTATTGGACATCACTTACTTACTAAACTTCAAATAAAAATTATAAAAAAATTATTATCACATATAAATATATTATAAAGTAGTTATAAATTGACATTATCTTTATATAAGCTATAACTACATTTTATTGATCTATTTCCCACCACTAGCATGAATAAAAATCCAAGTATTGTGAGTTTATATTGAGAATAACTATTTTATTAGTCTCCCCCTGAGGTTTAATCACTAAATAATTTATCAATAAGTAGTAAGAAAATTAATATTTACTATTAAATCATACTTAGATACTAGCACACACTGACAATTGGGGGTCTTTCCTTAATTATTACTTATTATTTAGTATAAGCCTTAGGACATGATTTTTACTCTAGTATATCTCAAAAAACAAAATATTTGGGTCTGAAGCTCATTAATGGGTCATCATAACTCAGTGATTGGGGAAAAGAACCCTTATAATAATTGTACTAATTTTTTATAATAAAAATTAAATAATTACAGTAGTAACTGTACCCAATATAAACCCAATTTCACTTGGTATTTGGACACTAATATAACACCCATTTATATTGGTATCTGGTTAAATCTTGGTAAACTAATTATTCACCCTTATAAAGGTCTAGTTAAACTTATTATTTTATTTTTAACAGTTTTTTTCAACTTTTCTTATATTTTATTTAAATAAATAAAGATATAAATTCAGGGTAAGCTCCAGTGCTTTTATTAGTAATTGTATTGCTAATACTTTTTGTCTACTAATTACAATATAGGTTTTCCCTTTTGTAGAAGTGAAGAATTTTTATTTAAGACACAATGAGTACTCCACAGGACAATGTAAGTGAAAAACTTTCTTATAACACCAGGTCTAAAGCTAAAAACATTGCTCCAGGACATCACCATGGAGTGCCAATCCTACCCACAACCAGAGTCTATGAGCATAGAGGAAAAGGAAGCCCTTCTATAAAAGATAAAAATCAAAAAGACTTCATGTACTCTTCAGTATCAACTGTCCCATCTGGCCAAACAGGTTCTGAAACTAGAGGAATCAAGGTCTACCATGCTAAAGAGGTAGAGCAGTTGCAAAACAACTGCAAGGTGCGGTTCAAAGAAATGAATCAAACCTTGGCCGAGTTAAAGGTAGTGCAGCCAAGCCAAAAAACCCCTACCCAAGGAGGGTAACATCATTCCCAGGAAAAAATCTTGGTAGAGAAATGGAAGTGGGATTGGTTCCACCATCAGTGGTCAAGCCACAATTGCAACAAGGATCCACCCCCTCATCAGACTGCCTCAGCTCACCCTTACAAAGGAAAACAAAAGTGCCAAAAGTCAGGGCTTGCTCCTATCCCATGGTAAGTAGATTACCCTCTCAGATTGAACACAAGACTGATGATTAAAATATAGGTAATGTTATTGATGTAAATTCTGTACAGAAAAATGAGGAGGACTTAAGGAAATTAGGTTTTGATGTAGATACACCTGATTTATCTTTTGTTATTAACAACAGTACTATTTATAATAATAATACAGTTAACCCTCAATTGCCACCACTTATTAGTGAGATGAGAAGTTCACAAAACAGTGAAATCATTCAGAAGGAAGACATGGATTATTTTATTAATAACCCAACTGTCCATAGAATTGTTTCAGCATTATGGAATATAATGACTGAGTGTGAGAAACAGACAATTAAGCTCACAAGTGATACAATATTGTCCTTGACATTGAACATTTCTCAACTGGAAACAAGAAATAAAGAATTAGAGAATGAACACTTAGCTCTAACTCTTAAATATGATTCTTTAAGTAATAAATATAGTGAACTTTCAAAAAAATTCTGTGAGTTAGAAAAGTTGTATGAAGCACATTTATTAAAATCTAAATCAAGAACTAAGTTATCTTTTGCACAAACAAATCAGAGTGTCTCTGATCTGTTACAAAGACTAACTATAGTTGAGATTGAAACTGCTAATATACTAATGAATCAGGATAATCATAAGTATACACAGTATAATTATAATCCTTTCATTGGCAAAAATGAATCTCAATCATTTCACATACCACCACAAGTAAAACCATCTGGTGGTAGTGTCAAGTCTGAGAAAACAAATGTAAGTCACAAATTTGTGCAAGAGGAGACACAAGACCATATGTCCAGAGTAAATGAGTTATTGAATTTACCTAAGATTAGGGAAACAAAAAAATCAGAAGAACTGGCTAAAGATTGATCAGTACCCAACTTATGATGGGGAAGCTGGCTCTGATTTGCAACATTTTATTCAAAGAATTGACAACTTAAAATTCTCATATAAGTTACCAGATAAAGAAATAACATCAAAATTAATTTATATATTTAAGGATTTTGCTTTATTATGGTTTAAAGCTGTATTGAGTGATGGTAAAGATTACTCTTGAGCTGAATGGAAGCAACCAATTGAAAAAAATTTAGAGGTTCTAAATTCAGGCTCACTCAGCAAGGATTATATGAGAAAACTAGGTATAATCCGTTGAATAATGAAGAACCTATGGTATTATTAATGAATTTAAATAAAATATTAGAAGCCATAGAGCCAAGCATAGATTTTAACTTATGTAAAGATAAGATAATATATAAATTACCTATATCTGTCAGAGACATAGTTGTAGCTAGAACAATAATGGTTAAAGAATATTCCAAATTTATTAATATTTTTAATGAAATATTATTAAACCATAAGTATGAAGCAAGGTACACCACTTATAAACAAAATAATGAACCTGTGAAAAATCAGAATTCAAAAACACTTCAGGAGAAGAAGAAAAAACCTACTGCACCTTTAGTACCTAAAAAATATGAAACTAATACTTGTTATAAGTGTAATAAGCCTTGGGTTAAAGGTCACAAATGTGAAAAGAATATAAATATTGTTGAAAATCAGCATGAATCTGAAAATGACACAGAAAAAAGAAAAGATTCAAGTGATTATGACAGTAATATCTCATATAGTGATGAAAATGAAGTCTGTATGTTGGAAGATGATTTGTCCATCTTTGAAACTCCAATATTAAATATGGACTCAAATGAATCTTTAATGAATTTTGAGGATGCTGAAATAATTAAGGATATACAAGCTGATAACTTAAAAATGACACCTATCATGGTTCCAGCTATCATTTCTGGAAAAATTGTAAATATAGTATTGGACACAGGAGCTTCTGATTCTGTTGTTTCTACAAATACATTACAGAAAATTGATAGTGAGTATAAGTCAAAGCTTGAACCCCTTAAAAGAAAAAATTTGAGAGGTTTTGGATCAGAACTACACCCCATTGGTAAATACAAAGCTGCTGTTTCCTTTAAACATTAACATGGTTATGTAAGAGTAACTTGTGACTTTGTAGTAATGGATAATACTAATTGTAGTAACTGTTTTATAATTGGAAATGACATTCTGACTAAGTTTGGTGTGAACTTAGACCCTTCTAATAATAATTTTACAATTGGCATGAATGGTAAAAGGAAATTTAAAATAAATTCTTTTAGAATGATCTTACATATTGAGTCAGTGATAAATATTCTGTGCAAAGGAAGAGAATCCAATGAAATGGAACTTCTGGAAACAGAAATTTCAAAAGCATCATTTGGAACTCAGATAAGTGAAGCTGAGAAAACAAATATTTTGGACTTAATTAAAGCATTTCCAATGGCTTTTGCACATGGGGCCAATGAACTTGGCCTTGTAAAAGATCATGAGATGAAGATTAGTTTAACCTGTGATAAGGATAATATTCCTGCTAGTCTTAAAAAGAAACCATACCCTGCTTCACCAATGAAGAGGAAAGACATAGAGGAAAATATTAAGATTTTATTAAAAATGAACATTCTTGAGAAGGTTGAAACTAAACCAAAATGTTGTGTAATATCACCAGTGCTAATTTCTTATGAACAAGATAAAGCAAGACTGTGCAATGATTATAGAGCATTAAATACATTTACAGTAGATGATATTTATCCCTTGCCAAGATTGCCTCTATACATGAAACACTTAAAGGTGCTAAGTATATAAGTTTCCTAGATGTAAATAAAGAGTACCATCAAATTCCTTTTGAAAAGAATTCACAGAAATTTTTGTTGATAAAAACACATATGGGAATATATAAATATGTCAGGATGCCATTTGGACCAAAAAATGCTCTGTCAGTATTTCAGAAGCTAATGGATATAACATTCCATAATGAAATGATTGAGGGATGTTTAATGGTATACATTGATGAAATTATAGTGTTCTCTAAGACATATGATAAACACTTAATCCATTTAAAGAAGGTATTTCAAAAGATGGATGAAATAAAAATGACCCTTGCATTGAAAAAACATAAATTTGGGTTTGAGTCTTTAAAAGTGCTTGGTCATATTTTATCTGGCTTACAAATATGTGTAGACCAAAATAAGGTGGCTTCAATCAAGAATATTGGAATTTCTCAAAATTTAAAGGATTTACAATCTTTTCTTGGTATGTGTGGTTATTATAGAAAATATATAAAGAACTACCAATTAATTGCTGCACCATTGACCACACTGATAAATAATTCAGAAGCTTTCATTTGGAATAATGAAAGACAACAGGCTTTTGATAAGTTGAAAGAATGTTTGATGACAGCTCCTATCTTGGGATTACCAGATTTTCCTATTGCCTTTTGTATTGTATACAGATTCAAATTTCATTGGTTTGGGTTCTGCCTTGCATCAAAAACAACTTATTGAAGGGAAAATGTCAGAAGTAGTTATTTGCTATATTTCACCTACTCTAAGAAGTAGTGAATTGAAATATGGTGCTACTCAAATTGAATTTTTGGAAGTAGTATGGGCTCTTGAGAAGCTACATTATTACCTTGAAGACCAAATATTTGAGTTAATAAACGGCTGTAGTGCAGTTAAGTCACTCTTGAACATGAAAACTCCTAATAGACATATGTTTAGATGGCAATTAGCTGTACAAGAATACAGAGGACGGATGACTATTACAAATAGAGCAGGAAACTTACACTCTAATCTAGATATTTTATCTAGAGTACCTCTACCCAATAATGATGATAATCCTGCTTATGTTCCTAAAACAGAGATTATTAACATTTATTAAATTTATATTGTAGATCTTGAGGATGAATTTATGCAATCAGATCTTGATAATTATGCTTCAAATCCTGACTTGAGTAAGATTACTACAATGTTAAATGATATATCTAATGCTTCAATGAGTGTTTTAATAAAAAAATTACCACATAGGTATAAGGAAGCATTAAAAAAAGTAAAATTTTCCATTGAGGATGGTTTTATATATTACAGAAAGAAATTAAGCAACATAGTTGTAATTCTCCCTTCAATGAAGGAGTTAATGTTAAGTATATGTCATGATGATATATTATCAGGTCATTTTGACTACCATAAAACATTAACCAGAGTAAAAAACACAGCTTGGTGGATTAACATGTCTGAGGATGTTCAAAAATATGTTGAGACATGTGATTCTTGTCAAAAATCTAAAAGATTAACAGGCAAAAGAGCTGGTTTATTAAAACAAGTTGAGCAACCAAAAGCTCCATGGGAAATAGTTAACATGGACTTTGTAACAGGTTTTCCAATAGCAGGGCATAAGAGTTATAACTCCTTCTGGGTAATTGTAGATAGATTTACCAAAATGTGTAAATTTATTCCTACCCACAAATAGGTTTCTGCAAAGGACTTAGCTTTTTTATGGTAGACACAAATGTTAAATATAGCAGGTTTCCCCAAAGCAATAGTCTCAGAAAGAGATCCTGAATTTACTTCTGAGCTCTGGACATCACTTATGAATGTTTCATGGTGTCAATTAAAACTTTTCACAGCACACCATCCACAAACTGATGGTCTAGCAGAAAGAACTATACAAACCTTAGAAGATATGTTAAGAAGATATTGTGCTTTTGGTCTTGACTTTAAAGACAATAACAAATTCACGCATAATTAGGTGACCCTTATCCCAGGTTTATAATTTTCATAAAATAGTACAGCACATTCTGTCACTTTAAAAAAGCCATTTGAGTTATGGTTGGGTTATGTACCTAATACCCATGCTAAGACTTTTAATAAATTACCTAGATTGGATATCCATCCAGGTACAAAATTTTTTCTTCAGATGCAAGAATTATGCAGAAAGCATGCTCAAGAATAAATAAATAAGACATTTGAGTATGAGAAGAAAGGATAAGATAAAGCCCATAAAGAACAAATGTTCAAAGAGAGTAATGAAGTCCTTAATTCTACACTACAATTCAATTTAAATGTTAATGTTAAATTAAAGGATCAATTAATTGTACCATTTGTAGTAAAAAAGATGGTTGTTAACAATGCTGTTGAAGTTATTCTATATGCACCATACAATAGAAAACATCCAGTATTTCCTATTTCTCTTATAAAACCATACCATTCTAATGATACTGCTCTATTTCCAAGAAGATCAAGAAGGAATAAACAGAAAACTGAAGAAATAGTTGAAAAAGCAGAAATTGAAAAGATAATTAAAAAGAGACACCTTACTAAAGAAAAGGGAGTTGAGTATCTATTAAGGTTTAAAAATAAATCAAGTGAATATGACCAGTGGATTCCAGAAAATGAAATATCTGATCTTAAAAATCTCTTGAAAAAATTTAAATCCAAATAATACTTTTTAATTCAGTATATGTATCATAGAAGTTTTAAAAATATTTTTCTATTCACTCCTTACTTATTAATTAAAATGTCTTAACATTTTGTTTATTATTTTTTTTGGGTGAAGGAGTGTCAGCCTAGGTATCTCTTGGACTGAGTAATTCTTATGTTTAAAGTAAGATAGCCTTAATTACATTAAGCTTATTACTTAAAAATAAGGTTAAAATACTTATATATATGGTTATAATACATATATATATAATTATTACGCTATTATATGACTTATAGTAGTTTAAATAGCTTATCCATAGCCTAATAATACTTATTAAGATGTTAATGGAGTCATAATATACTTATCTTAAGTGATATTAAATTATTATAGACATACATAAGCTTATATGTATACATAAACCTCATATTCAGTGAAATATGTAGTTATATTATGTATATTTAGGTCTATAAGTGGGTTTTAACCTCTTAATAGCCTATAATCTTTATTTTTCTGTTATTTTAGGTAATATGGATGTATTCAGTGGACTCACAATGCCTACACTAGCATATACACCTATTTCAGGTGCATATATCCAGTTTGGACAACTTAATCTGCTTCCTTGGATGAATTTTCACAGATTTATGGGTTGGAATATCATTACTGGGTTAATATGAATACTTGGGGATATTATTGGGATCTTTTATAGTTAATTTAGTTCCTTTATATGCTTTGGGTTTCATTATATACTCTTTGAATGATTTATTTTACTTTTTCTTTATGGTATCCACTTTTATCTGTTTATTCTAATTATGGTATGGGTCTGTGGTATCATTAATTGTGATGGAGGGTCCTTACTGGAGATCTGGGTGTTGAAACTTCTTGAAGTGGACGCCATGGGGAGGTGATGGGCCCTCACAGTGCTTTAATTGCCGGGGATAGCAGTGACATCATCTGGATTAAAGGTCTGTGCACTCCAGTAGATTTTGGTATAAATAAGGGATCATTTGATGGGTTATTGGACATCTTTCAGGCTAAGGTCAAGTACAAGGACATGAAATAGCTTGAATAGTCAGTTGTCTAGAAAACTTTAATGGTCCTATATGAATACTGTAATCTAAATCAAATAAGTAGTAAAACATAATCAAAATTAAAGGTCTCAGTAATATAACTCTCACTATTTTTATATATGGCTTACAATCTTTGTAGTTGGTAGAAAAATAATTTTAAAATTCATATACTATTCAAAAGTCTTATAAAAGTACCAATTGATATGTATTGTAAATTTATTTGGTTATATTGGTAAATTGTAAGTGATAAAAGAATGCAGAAAACAAGACCCAAAACCTCCTTGTTTTATACACAATAAGTTCCCCAATAAACACCTTTATTTACCATCCAATACAATGTTAATGACGCCTTCAAGCAAGTAATAGACCTCTCCATCAACGCCCCTGGTGACCAATAACATAATTAGACAAGCAACAATCATTAAAATCCTATTAATAATAAGGGAGATCCATCAAAATTAAAGAAAAGACAAAAAGAGAATATATGCGTGGAAAACAATATTATAAAAAGGTTAAAGGAGAAACTTTAAGGTTAATTATAGCTTAATAATAAGGGGGATCTACAGTAGAAATGGAGGGGCTAATCCTGACATTGTACTACGTGAAATTCCCATCCAAAAATAACCAAAATTGACTGAGAAACCACCCAAAAACTTAAACAAAAGCGTGAGATGTGGGGTAACTACATGCAGTCCTTGGCAGGCGCTTGCATGGGTAAATCCTTGACTAAAATTAGGAGAACTTAAGCGTGGTGATGAAATAAGGTGCCAAGAGTGAGGTTATTAATGAAATTAGTGCATATAAACAAGGTCAATGCATTATTAATTAAGCTAGGACACTAAATAAGCGCCTGTCGCCTATTTTAGTGTGTTTCCCCACAGTGGGCATAGAATGTGGGGTAATTATAGTGTGAAAAAGCTAACTTTGCTAAAAATGAAGCTATTCACATGTGAAAAAAGCAGGCAGTATGTAGCCAGTACACAGAAGCCATTTCTGGCATAAAAAACACCAAATTTGAAAAGTGTTATTTTTATGCATTTAAATAGCCAAATCAATAGTTCTAAATAAGCCCAATTGATCTGTCAAAGCGCAATTTTGATATTCTCAATTTTATAGCGCATATAGTCAAATTTTAAGTGAAATAAAACGCATTTCTTGTTTTTTGCGTAAAACAATGAATGTAACAGCTTTAAGTGTACTTAAAAGTTATGTAGCCTTATACTTAAGGTTCTTAAGATTACCCTAACATATTTCAACTTAATATTAAGTGCATAAGACTAATAAAAGGTGGATATATGCGTGTATATAAGGTGTTATAATGGCATTTTTTTGTGTATTATCATAATTTTACTTATGTATACTGTTTGTGTACTCTCATTTATTGTTCCCATGTATAGTTCATGTGTTTAACGTAGCTTATAAGCACTTTTTACTCAGTCCTGGGGATATACAGGCTGACACTCGCCCACCCAAAAAAAACAATAAAAAAAATGATAAGTTATACATTTTATTTATTTATTTGTAATTTTCAGGTATTCAGAATAATTCTGTAGCATTAAAGATTAAACTTTAAAGAAATAAAACATACTAAAATATTATGAGTACTGGTTTTTTAACCCCTCAGCTGGTTGAACAGAAATTTATTTCTGTTTAAATTTTTTAAGAAGGGTGGATAAATTAGAAGTTTCTTTTTCAGGTATCCATTTATCAAATTCATTTGATTTCCCTTTAAATCTTAGTAAATACTCAGTTCCTTTTTCTTTAGTAAGGATTCTTTTCTTGAGTATTTTTTCAATCTCTGCTTTTTCCACAATTTCTTCAGGTTGCTTTTTAGGCCTTCCCCTTCTTTTTGGAAATAAGTCAGGATCATTTGCATGGTAAGGTTTCAATAATGAGATAGGGAAAACTGGATGTTTCCTATCATATGGAGCATATAATATGACTTCCACTGCATTATTACCAACCATTTTGTTTACTACAAAAGGTCCTACAAAGGGATCCTTTAATTTAACATTACCTTGTAAGTTAAAATGTAGTGTTGATATGAGGACTTCATCTCCCTTTTTAAATTCAAATTCTTTATGAGATTTGTCCCACCTTTTCTTTTCATATTCAAATGCTTTTTGTATGCATTATTCTGCATGCTTTCTACACATTTGTTGCATATGAATAAAGGATTTAGTACCAGGGTGTATATCTAACCTTGGTAATTTATTTAAATGATTTACTGGGGTATTTGGTACATATCCCAGCCAGAGTTCAAATGGTTTCTTCTCTGTTACAGAATGAGTTGTGCTATTATAAGCAAATTCAAGGCCAGGAATTAATGTTACCCAGTCATGTGTGAATTTCTCATTGTCTTTGTATTCTAATCCAAAGGCACAATATCTTCTGATCATGTCTTCTAGAGTTTGTATCATTCTCTCAGCCAGCCCATCAGTTTGTGGATGGTGTGCTGTAGAAAATTTCAATTGACAACCTGATACTTCCATCAAAGATGTCCAGAACTCTGAAGTAAATTTAGGATCTCTGTCAGAGATTATGGCTTTGGGGAACCCAGCAGTATTCATCATCTGAGTCCACCATAATAATGCCAAGTCTTTTGCAGATACCTCTTTATGGGTAGGGATAAACTTACACATTTTTGTTAATCTATCCACAATTACCCAGCAAGAATTGAAAATTTCTTTTCCTGCTAATGGCAAGCCAGTTACAAAATCCATGTTTATAATTTCCCATGGAGCTTTTGGCTGCTCTATTTGTTGTAACAACCCAGCTCTCTTACCAGTTAATCTTTTAGATTTCTGACAAGAGTCACATGTTTCAATGTATTTTTGTACATCTTCTTTCATGTTTATCCACCAGGCTGTATATTTAACTCTGGTTAATGTTTTGTTAAAGTCAAAATGACCAGCTAAGATGTCATCATGACAAGTACTCAACATTAACTCTTTCATAGAAGGTGGTATTAATATAACATTACTTAACTTTTTCCTGTAATATATATATCCATCTTCAATTGATAATTTACCTTTTTCCAATGCATTTTTATACTTTAGAGGCAAGGTTTTAATTAATGCACTCATGGAGGCATTTGTTGGATCATTAAGAATGGTAGATAGTTTAGACAAATCTTTATCAGATGAATAATTTTCTAATATAGTTTGCATAAATTCTTCTTCTAAATCCACTATATAAATCCCAAATATATGTATAACCTCATTTTCAGGTACATAAGCTGGGTTGTCAGCATCATTTGGCAAAGGACTTCTAGATAATAAATCCACATTAGAATGCAATGTTCCTGCTCTGTGAGTGATTTTCATTCTTCCTCTGTACTCTTGTACAGCTAGTTGCCATCTAAACATGTGCCTATTAGGTGTTTTCATGTTTAGCAATGATTTTACTGCACTGCAATCTGTTATAAGTTCAAACTTCTGGTCTTCCAGATAGTAATGAAGCTTCTCCAAAGCCCACACCACAGCTAAACATTCTAACTGTGTGGCACCATACCTTAATTCAGTTTTTCTTAAGGTTCTGGATATATAACAGATAACTACTTCAGATAATTTTCCATTTATTATCTGTTTTTGCTGTAAAGAAGCACCTAAACCTATGAAGCTTGCATCAGTGTACAAGATAAAAGGTAAGGTGAAATCTGGCAGTCCAAAAATTGGAGCTGTCATTAAACATTCCTTTAATTTATAAAAGGCGTGCTGTCTTTCATTATTCCAAATGAAAGCTTCATTTTTCCTAATTAATGTTGTCAAAGGAGCTGCAATAGATTGGTAATTTTTTATATATTGTCTATAATATCCACACATACCTAAAAAATTTTGAATTTCTTTTACATTCTTAGGTATACCAATGTTTTTTATTGCTGCCACCTTATTCTAGTCAACACAAATTTGTAATCCAGATACAACATGTCCAAGTACTTTCAAAGATTGGAATCCAAATTTACATTTCTTTAATGCAATTGTCATATTAATTTCATCCATTCTTTGAAAGACTCTTTTCAGGTGATTTAAATGTTCATCATATGTTTTTGAAAACACTATGATGTCATCAATATAGACCAATAGCCATCCTTCAACCATTTTCTGATGAAAAACACTATCCATCAATTTTTGGAAGACTGAAGGGGCATTCTTTGGGCCAAATGGCATTCTCACATACTTATATATACCCATATGTGTGGTTATTAATAAGTAATTTTGAGAATTCTTTTCCACAGGAATCTGGTGGTAACCTTTGTTTCCATCCAGACAGGAAATATATTTTGCTCCTTGTAAAGTAGCATGGATAGAAGCTATCCTTGGAAGAGGGTAAATATCATCTACTGTGTATGTATTCAGAGCTCTATAATCACCACATAATCTTGCCTTATCTTTTTCATAAGAGATCAATACTGGTGAAATGACACAATACTTAGGTGTTGCGTCCACTTTTTCAACAATACCCATTTCAAACAACATTTTTATATTGTCTTCAATATCTTTCCTTTTTGCAGGAGATGCTGGGTAAGGTTTCTTTTTTAGGCTGCCAGGAATATTATCCAAATCACAACTTAAAGAGATTTTCATCTCATGGTCTTTGACCAATCATAATTCATTTGAACCATGAGCAAATGCCATAGGATATGATTTAATCAATCTCAAAATATTTTCTTCTTCAATTTTTGAGAGTTGAGGACTGAAAGAGGCCTTTTGGATTTCATTTTCCAATTCACCCATTTCATTGGTGATTCTTCCACCTTGTAGTTGTTCTTCTCTAGGAGAAATAGCATACACTGAATTTTCAGAACATATCTTGAACTTTCTCTTACCATTCACTCCTATGGTGAAAAAACTGTTTGCAGGATCTAGTTTAATTCCAAATTTTGTCAATAAATCATTGCCAATAATAAACCAATCACTACAATTATTATTATCCATTACTATAAATTCACAAACTGCTCTTACATATCCATTATTATATTTAAAGAATACAGCAGTTTTGTATTTGCCAATTGGATTTAATATTGAACCAAAACCCCTCCAGTTCTTTGTCTGAACAGGTTCTAGTTTTTCCTTTACTTACTGTCAAGTTTCATTAATGTATTAATAAAAACTACACTACCTGCAGCTTCAGTGTCAAGAATGGCATTCATTTCTCTTCCACATATAATAACAGGTGCTCTGATAGGTGTTATTTTGTAAGTATCATGAGATACATCTTTAATTATTTCAGCTTCTTCAATGGAAGTTAAAGATGTATCTGTATGAGGTATAGCATCATTCAGGAACATTATATCCTGTTCTAATACAAGTATCTCATTCTCATCATCACTGTAAGATATGTTACTTTTACAATCCTCACTGGATTCCATATTTTCATCTTCATGATTACTTGGTTCAGAATTCTGGGAGGTTTCAAAAACATTTATTCTTTTCTTACATGTGTGACCCTTAACCCAAGGTTCATTACATTTATAACAAGTGTTATTCTCTTGTCTTTTAGGGACAAGGGGAGCTGAAGGTTTTTTCTTCTCAACTGGTAATTTACTTGTAGTAGGTTTTACCACGTCAACACTTTGTCTGTAATTAATATACTTGGTTTCATATTTGTGGTTTAATAATATTTCATTACATATATTAATGAACCCAGAGGTATCTCTGATGGTTTCAGTTCTAGCTACAATAATGTCTCTAACTGATATAGGTAACTTGTATATTATATTTTCTTTCCACTCTTCATAATCCATTTTTGGATCCATGGCTTTCATGATTTTTATTAAATTCATTAAAAATACCATAGGTTTATCTCCAGCATTTGGATTATATCTGGCCTTTTCATACAATCTTTGTTGAGTGATTCTAAATTTTGGGCCACCAAATTGCCTTTCAATTAGTGCCTTCCATTCATTCCAGGAGTAATTAATTCCCTCACTCAATACAGATTCAAACCATAATAAGGCCACATCTGTAAATAAAGATATTAACTTTGACGTAATTTCTTCATCAGGTAATTTGTATGAAAATTTTAAGTTATCAATTCTTTGTATGAATTGCTGCCAATCAGATTTTGAATCTCCGTCAAAAGCTGGGTACTGAACTAACTTAGGCCAGTTCTTTTGGCTAGTTTTTGCTTCCCTAACCTGAGGAATATTGAGTAATTCACTTACTTTAGAAAGATGATCATGTATTTCATCTTTTACTGATTTATTATTCTCAGAGCCCATGATACTATGTTCATGTTCCATCATTGGTGTTTCATTTGCATGTTTCATGAAAACAGGTACTCTTGCTACATAAGAAGTGTTATCTTTTATTCTTTCAGTATTTTTCAACATGTTTGCTACTTCTATTTCCACTCTTTGTAACATATCCTGTATTACTGGTACATGAGTTAGGGTGTCATTTACATTTGAAAAAGATAATTTAACACGTCCCTCAATGGTAGCCATAATATTCTGAGAGTGTTCTAATTTATTTTCTAAATCTCTAATCTCAGATTTTAAGCCCTTATTCTCATTGACTAATTCATTATTTGAATTTTCAATAATTTTTAATCTATTGGCCGTTGCACTCAATGATTGTGTTAGCTGTAATAATACCTTTTCTGTATTATTGTTTTACTCTTTTGAGAACTCTTCCAATTTTTCAATTCTCAATAATAATTTACTTATTATCTTTGATTCCATTGGATTTTATTTTAAAAAATATTCTATTTTTTCTGTGTCCAACTCAGAAGACTCATCATTTGATTCCATTTTAATATTAATAGCATTATCCTGGTGATCAATAAAAATATCTACATTGTCTTTGTGCAAAGACAAGTTTAACATATTTTTTTCAAATGAATAATCCTTTAAATCATTATCAATTATATCCAATATTTCCTTATAAATCTCATTACCTATAAGTAATTCATTGTTAGGTTGATGCGATTGATCATAAGAAGTTGGATGACTCACCAAGGTCTTACCCCATTTCCCCTGTAAGGGTGACTGCTGGATCCTTGTTGAGGAGGATTGTTGTAATTTTGGGCGTACCAATCCCATTTCCATTTGCTTACTGTAATTTTTTGGTCCTCCTCTTGGGCTGGAGGTGTTGCTATGGAATTGTTGGATGCCACTGTTGGTGGTTGAGTCTTTATGTCCACTAGAGCTTGGTTGACTTCTATGAAACCTTGAGCTGCTATCTTTTCCAGATTGTTGATCTGGTCCACTATGTTGTTTAATCTTATTGTCAAGGTGTTCAACAGGGTGGGTAGGGAGCGAACTTGTTCTTGTAATGTATTTTTTGACTTCTTTATTGAAACCTGCTTTAAAAGCTTTTCCCTCTCCTGCAGAGACATTGGCGGAGTGTTGTTGATTATGGGAGAGTCCTGGCCCTCCATTTGAATGTCCTGTAACAGGTCTTTCAGCTCTAGGTCTTAAGTTATAAGTTTTGCCTTATTACTTACAATGTCATTGTTGTCACACATTTTCACGTGGAATTTAAAAGAATTTGAGAATTTAGATATAAAAACTTCAAAAAGGAGTTTTATCAGTATTTATCAATACCACTGAAGACAATTCTATTGCTTACTTATTGGTATGAAGTGAATCTTTAAGTGCCAAAAGTCAAATATGCTTTTTATGTGGTCACTTAATTTAACTGGTCTACAATATGTAGCCGTGTTTTTATATTTAAAAGAAAACAACTGTTGGTAAGATTCTCTCTAAGTATTTAATGAATATTACAAAACAATAAAAAGAAAAAATTAAGAGTCCTGTTAAAAGAAAACAATTAATCAGTTTAATTGGTTTATTATCTGCAAAGATCACAAATTTAATTGGTCTATTGACAGACTCCCACTAATAACAATTTTTATGTTAAATTAGTGGTAAAATTGTTGATTCAATATCACAATTTTATTATATAACAGGGCTTCTTTTTCTGAAATCACTATATAAGTGACCCCAACCTGTTGTAATTATCCAAATATTTCTATAGGGATAATGTTTACGTGTACCTTCTTTGAGATTTTCACTTACAGGATTATAACAGAATTCTTGAAGAAAGGCCCCCAATTGTCAGGCTAGGGTCAAGTACAAGGACGTGAACTAGCTTGAATAGTCAGTTGTCTAGAAGACTTTAATGGTCCTATATGAATACTGTAATCTAAATCAAATAAGTAGTAAAATATAATCAAAATTAAAGGTCTCAGTAATATAACTCTCACTATTTTTATATATGGTTTACAATCTTTGTAGTTGGTAGAAAAATAGATTTTATAATTCAGATACTATTCAAAAGTCTTATAAAAGTACTAATTGATATGTATTGTAATTTTATTTGGTTATATTGGTAAATTGTAAATGATAAAAGAATGCAGAAAACAAGACCCAAAACCTCCTCGTTTTATACACAATAAGTTCCCCAATAAACACCTTGATGTACCATCCAATACAATGTTAATGACGCCTTCAAATAAGTAATAGACCTCTCCATCAACGCCCCTGGTGACCAATAACATAATTAGACAAGCAACAATCATTAAAATCCTATTAATAATAAGGGAGATCCATCAAAATTAAAGAAAAGACAAAAAGAGAATATATGCGTGGAAAACAATATTATAAAAAGGTTAAAGGAGACCTTTTAAGGTTAATTATAGCTTAATAATAAGGGGGATCTACAGTAGAAATGGAGGGGCTAATCCTGACATTGTACTACGTGAAATTCCCATCCAAAAATAACCAAAATTGACTGAGAAACCACCCAAAAACTTAAAAAAGAGCGTGAGATGTGGGGTAACTACATGCAGTCCTTGGAAGGTGCTTGCACGGGTAAATCCTTGACTAAAATTAGGCGAATTTAAGCATGGTGATGAAATAAGGTGCCAAGAGTGAGGTTATTAATGAAATTAGTGCATATAAACAAGGTCAATGCATTATTAATTAAGCTAGGACACTAAATAAGCGCCTGTCGCCTATTTTAGTGTGTTTCCCCACAGTGGGCGTAGAATGTGGGGTAATTATAGTGTGAAAAAGCTAACTTTGCTAAAAATGAAGCTATTCACACGGGAAAAAAGCAGACAGTATGTAGCCAATACACAGAAGCCATTTCTGGCATAAAAAACACCAAATTTGAAAAGTGTTATTTTTATGCATTTAAATAGCCAAATCAATAGTTCTAAATAAGCCCAATTGATCTGTCAAAGCGCAATTTTGATATTCTCAATTTTATAGCGCATATAGTCAACTTTTAAGTGAAATAAAGCGCATTTCTTGTTTTTTGCGTAAAACAATGAATATAACAGCTTTAAGTGTACTTAAAAGTTATGTAGCCTTATACTTAAGGCTCTTAAGATTACCCTAACATATTTCAACTTAATATTAAGTACATAAGACTAATAAAAGGTGAATATATGCGTGTATATAAGGTGTTATAATGGCATTTTTTTGAGTATTTTCATAATTTTACTTATGTATACTGTTTGTGTACTCTCATTTATTGTTCCCATGTATAGTTCATGCGTTTAACATAACTTATAAGCACTTTTTACTCAGTCCTAGGGATATACAGGCTGACAACATCACTTACTTGCTAAACTTCAAATAAACATTATAAAACAATTATAATCATATATAAATATATTATAAAGCAGTTATAAATTGATATTATCTTTATATAAGCTATAACTATATTTTATTGAACTATTTTCAACCACTAGCACACATAAAAATCAAAGTATTGTGAGTTTATATTGAGAATAACTATTTTATTAGTCTTTTCCTGAGGTTTAATCACTAAATCATTTATCAATAAGTAGTAGGAGGATTAATATTTACTATTAAATCATACTTAAATACTAGCACACGCTGTAGGTAGACTCTTACAGTTGCATTGCTGTAAGCAGAATCTGAAGGAGTTGGATAAACTGTAGAAAGCCCTGTCCTTCTAAGTAAAATAAGGGTTGCTTAAATAACTAAGCTTACTAGTCTACTTGAATTGATTTAAAATATAGATGAAACTATGATTTTATGTACTCTTATTGAGATTTAGAAGTAGAAGCTGTTGGAAAATAAATACTGATGACAACAATTAAGGTGCACCAGTGAAAGATCTGAAAAGGTAGAATTATATATTTTTATAAAGATTTTATTTTAATGAGTTAACAATAAAAACAAGTCCCTGAGATGGTGACCTTTCCAATGATACCCTATATGTCAGTGTATCTAGTATTTAAGTATGATTTAATAGTATTTATTAATGGTCCTACTACTTATTAATAAATGATTTAGTGATTAAACCTCAGGGGAAGACTAATAAAATAGTTATACTCAAATAAAACTCACAATACTTGGATTTAAATGTGTGCTAGTGGTGGAAAATAGATGAATATAATATAGCTATAGCTTATATAAAGATAATATCAATTTATAACTACTTTATAATATATTTCTAGATGATAATAATTGTGTTATAATGTTTATTTGAGTTGTAGTCAGTAAGTGATGTCTAATAACCGTCAAAATCCTCCCTTACTTATACCAAAATCCACTGGAGTGCACAGACCTTCAACCCAGATGATGTCATTTCTATCCCCAGCAATTACAGCACTGTGAGGGCCCATCACCTCCCCATGGCGTCCACTTTAAGAAGATTCAACACCCAGACCTCCAGTAAGGACCCTCCATCAAAATTAAAGATAACACAGACCCATACCATAAATAGAAAATCCAGATAAAAGCAGATACCATAAAGAAACAGGTAAAATAACTCATCCAAAGAGAATATAATGAAACACAAAGCATATTAAGGAAAAAAAATGAAATTTTCAAGCCCCCAATAACATCCCCAAGCATCCATATTAACCCAGAAATGACCTCCCAACCCATAAATCTGTGAATATCCATCCAAGGAAGCAGATTAAGTTGTCCAAACTGGATATATGCACCTGAAATAGGTGTATATGGTAGTGTAGGCATTGTGAGTCCACTGAATACGTCCATATGACCTAAAATAACAGAAAAAAAAGATTATAGTCTATTAAGAGGTTAAAACCCACTTATAGACCTAAATATACATAAGATAACTACATATTTCACTGAATATGAGGTTTATGTATACATATAAGCTTATGTATGTCTATAATAACTTAATATCACTTAAGATAAGTATATTATGACTCCATTAACATCTTAATAAGTAATATTAGGCTATGGATAAGCTGTTTAAACTACTATAATTTATATAATAGAGTAACAATTATATATATATATATTATAATCATATATATTCTTGTTTTAACCTTATTTTTAAGATATAAGCTTAATGTACTTAAGGTTATTATATTTTAAGTATAAAAGATACTCAGTCCTAGAGATATCTAGGCTGACACTATATGTGATGAAAATATAATTTTTTTATTGTATTTCAACAGTGTTACGAGAAATATAAATGTTATAAGAGTATTATAATTTTATTTAATTTTGTTAAGTAATGAAAAAAATGAAGGTGGTTGTTATCTTCCCAAAAAGACTCTCAATATCGAAACTAAAAGACAAAAAAAAACCTCCAGAAGACTATGATTCCCCCTCTATCTGATTCTCCTACTCCAGACCTTTCCAACAATACCCTACATGCATAGGATCTACAATAAAATATTGATCTAACAAGCATAATAAACTCTAACCAAATGTTGCCACAATAGCCAAACTTTTCTGCAGTGACCAAACTTTGCACTGGTGATTAGACTTTTCTACAGTGACCAAACTTTGCACTGGTGATCAGACTTTTCTACAGTGACCAAACTTTACCACAGTGCCCAGACTTTTCTGCAGTGACCAAACTTTGCACTGGTGATCAGACTTTCCCATTGTGAGCAAATTATACCAAAATGAGCTCTTTTTGCCATAATGAGCTAATTTGGCTAGAGTGAGTTAATCTTGTCACCATGACCAAACTTGGCCACAATGACAGAATTTTTCCAGTACACTTCGCTTTTGCACCAGAAAATCACCGGAGCAAACCAGAGCACACCGGAGCACTGGAGCTCAGGGGCCATTCCATCAGCACACCATATCCACCAAAAATACTATAAGTCACTAAATCAAGTAAAACAACAAGAAAACAGTAAAATATGATAAAAATCATCAAGACATAAAAGATAGAGAAAAATCTGGGCTATCCAATGATAATAATCATTTTCCAAAATTCCAAATATCCAGCCTTATAATCCAGAAAATCACTACTAATCTTCAAAAATAAACCTAAGTGGCATACCCAGATGTGGAATTCCACATCCTCCCTCCAATATGGAATGTCCTCATTTGCATTTAATTTTTAATAGATATAAATTCTTTTTCACCTATTTGTTGATAGTCTTTGATAATGATGTGGAAAGAGATCCAAGAAACATCTTTTCTGAAACTTTACTATTGGCAATTTTCAATCATTGTCCTTTTGCTGGTATTCTATAAATTTAACTTTTTGTCTTCTTCTCTGGCTCTTGATATAAATCATAATAAAAAAATAATAATAATAAAAATAATTTTGTGATGATTCCACTACTGAGAGCAAGGTTTGAATCCCTTCAGACTCCCATATACCAGTCTTCCATCTGTGTCACAGCATGAGATAGTGGATCTCCCTAATGAGCCGAATACTCTTGATTCCTTTCTCATAGGTCCCCCCACTGAGCTGAATTCTATGATTCCAATCTTGCCATAAGTTACTCCAAGCTTCTCACCGAATAGCCTAACACTGAGGCTCTTAAAAAAATCAATAATAATCCAACTACCACCCTGACTTCTAATTCCTTCATCACAATTTCATCCATTGCTATTCAGAAACCTTTACAAAATACTTTAGCCAGGCTTCCAATTTTTAATTTTAAACTTTTAGACCATGCTAAAGCGCCACAAATTTCACCAAATAGATTGACATTCCAGTTTAAAGTCTTGGTGGACCAAACATTTAATTGATTGCTAGTTCCAACTACTATCCTAAACCTTTCTTCAAAAATATACATAAAATTTTGAACGTCCTTGAAAATTAGCCAATTTAAAGTCTTGAAGGACTAACAGCATATCTTGAAATAAAATCATAAACAGCAAGTTTAAAGTCTTAGAGGACTAAGATCCAATGAGGAACCAAATTCTTGTAATAAAATCGTAAAAACTATCCAGTTTAAAATCTTAGTGGACTAACAGATCTTGAATACGAATAAGACCTTAAAGAAAGCCTTGAATAATAGCCAGTTTAAAGTCTGGAAGGAATAAAAAATCTTGAGGTAGGATCCAATTTTTCTCAAGCTTCACTTGGCCCTTTTTCCTATATAAAATATACTATAAAAGAAATAAATCAAAAGAAAAATTGAAAATTAAATTTAACAAAATTTTAAAAAAATAATTGTATGTTTATATATTTATTTTATTTTTATTTTATTTATTTATTTATTTTTTATTTTTTCTTAGTTTTTTTGATGATGAAAAAAATAAAAGGTTATAAAAGATTGTTATGTAATAAAATTTAAAATTTAATTTAAAAAAAAAGATAAATAAATTTGAAATATAAAATTTATGAAATGTAAAATAAAATTTAAAAGATGCCCCCCGGCCAATTGATGAGCCGTACCTTCGACATCATACCCACATCCAAGTGTAACTTGATGTGGTTAAGCAATTTTGAGAAATTGAAAATACAAAATTAATAAATGAAAATTTAGGAAAATAAAATTTTATGATAAAGATCACTGGGTGGGCTCCCTCCAATTTGTAAAAATGATTAGAGACCACCAGTGAGCATCACCCTTAACAATATTTATAGTATTATAAAAATTAAAATGAAAGAAAAACATATTTCATTATATGAAAATCTAACATAAAAGAAAAAACAAAATGAAAAATAAAAAAGAATCTTGAATCCAGCAGTGGGAGCATTGTCTCTTTGTAAGTTCCAGTTTATAGTCTTAGTAGACTTCCTATAGATCAAAAGCAAAGCCAGGATTCAACTAGAAACAGGGAAAAATTGGTAACAAACATTGTGAAGTAATTGTGTATAGAGCAGCCAGCCCATCAATTACCCCCAAACTTGCCAATATTTAATTCAGAAGGCTCCCCTGTGAACACTTCTACCAATAAAAAAAATTTATCAATCCAACATATATCTTCCCCATAATTTTTGTTGCTTTTAAGAGTTTTAAGAATTTTCAAACGAATGTCTTCATAAATGTTGTAAATTTTGTTAACGGTTTTGTCTCCCATACCATAGTAAAACAACAGTAATATTTTTAATAAGAAAGTAGTTTATCCTCATTCCAGAGTTAAACTTTGACAAAATTTTATTTAATCGATTATGTAGTTTATCCTTGTTTGGAGTCCCTTTAAAACGATTGTAGAAATAGTTAACCCTCCTTTTGGAGTTAACTTTCAGCACTCATGGTGCCCCTAGGATAGAACTGTTTGACTTGATCAGCCGCTACCCTCTTCTTTAAAACTACTCCATCCAATTCTTCCAAAACATCTGAACCACAAGATACTTGTTCCTTGACTTTATATGGTCCATTCCACCTATTTGCAAACATCTTGCCCCATTGGCTCTCCAAACTCTTATTATACACCAAAACCATATCTCCAGTTTTCAAAGGTTTTCTAAGTCGATGTGCCAACCGCTCATCCAAATATCTTACTGACTAATTTCAGATCTTCATCATCCGCAAATATGCCTTTTCTAAGTACTCTTCTTTCTTTTCTAGCTGCATCATTCTTGCACATAATAACTCTTCAGTAGTCTTGACCATGTCCCAATCAACTCCAAGATATGATTCAGTTTCCAAATCAACCGGAAAAACTGCTTTCTGTCCAAAAACAAGTTCATAGGGTAAAAATACAGTTGTCTTTTTGGAAGTAATTTGATCAGCAAATAAAACTAAAGTTAAATAATGCCTCCACTTTTCTGCACTCGTTCCACACATTTTGACTAAAGCATCCTTAATAACTTGATGCCCTCTTTCAACCATACCTTCAGTGTCAGCCAGGCTGTACCAGGAGCCCAGTAAAACTTATTTTAAGTTATTGGACCTGAAAGAGGGCGAAAATTTATGCTTTTTATGTATATAAATTAATATTATGTTGCATAATAAAGTTAAGTACAAATTACCTTATTAAATAAAATTAAAATAAGGGTTATATTTATTTTATTATTTTATTAGTTATATTCTATTAAAATAAACATAAATTATATTATATTCTATAAAAAATTGGGAGCATTTTTATGTATTTAAATAATTATAAAATAATAATTAATTAATTATAATATTATATTATACTTATAAGGCAAAATGTTGACTTATAATAATATTAATTAATTATTAGACCCTTATAATAATTTATAAATTATTATCCCTGATTTTTGGGCGCTTCTGTGGCTCAAAATTATGTAATTAAATTTATTAAAACATTTAAACTAATTACATTCTCATATTTTAATCTAAAATAATTACTTATATTAATTGTATGAATTAAAATAGTAATATATTACATTCCACTTTAAAATAGTACTTCATAATACTTATTTTAAATTACATTAGTTATTTTTTATATGTCTTGTAATTATTTATGCGTAATATCCAGGGGGAATTAATACTGGTGAAATATTGGCTACTGCATTTTAACAATTTAGTACATTTTTTTGATTTCTCACCCCTTACATTTACTCATAAATTATTTTATTTACTTTTGTGGCGCTTCAGAGGGCCCCTTGGCTATATAAGGGCCTTGGGAACCCCCTTCAGCTGCATCACTTACATTATTACAATTTATATACACTTATATATTTTTATACACGTATTGATTCCTTTTCTTTAAACTAGTAATACATTTAGTTGAAATAAAATAAATAAATACTATATACAAAATCTTAAGGTTGTGGTAAGAACATTAAATTATAATATTTGACTGCTGCGCATTGAAGCTAAAATACTTACATTACAATAATATTAAGACTACTCACTTTATATATTAAACCTTTTCCCTTGTTTGCGTCCTTCCTTCTTTTCCTACTTTCCATTCTTTGTCTTCTTGTGTTTCTTTCTCCTTTTTCTTCTTTCCTTCTTCCATCTTCTAGACAACCTCGCCGATATTCAGCTTCAGGATAATAAGGGGTTTCTACCCTAACCTTTGACCCAACTTTTGATATAGCTTCTCTAAACTCTGTCCCAAACTCAGGACCTCCATCTACTGTTACCAATTTCATAACTCCATATTGATACACCCAATTTCTCAAAATAAATTCTGCCACATTTTTGGAAGTCAAATTAATAAGAGGCGCTGCCTCTACCCAACCAGATAATTCATCTCTGGCTACAATTAAATATTTATACCGTCCCTCCTTAATATGAATGGCATCCAAGCTAACCCTTCCAAAGAGAATATTTTGCTGGTAGCGTGTCCCGGTTCTTTTGGCCTTAAATAACTTCATCTTTGACATTCTTTGCATGAATGAACCCACTGTTTAACAGCCATCTTCATGCCTGGCCACCAAAAATGATCAGCAATTCTTCTGAAAGTTTCTCCAAAACCTCTGTGCCCAAGATCTTCATGCAGTGACTATAAAACTAATTCTTTCCCTTTCTTTTGAGTTAAAACTACTTGATGGATTGGATACCTCCTTTTCATTAATCATCGAACAGATAAGTAAAACGTAGATGACTTCCTTTTTATAGCCACCCATTCATCATCTTCACAATCTTCTGGCCTTTCTAAAGTCAATAAATATTTGACCAACAACAAATAAAAACCAGTCTGACCCCAGAAATCATCTTGAAATCAATTAATACAATATCAATGGGAACTTCTCTATCACCAATATCACCTGCACATGAATGAGCCAATAGACGTTGACCACAAATTTGATTCTTGATTGAGCTATGTCAATTTTCATTATCTGAACCTTTTGACTTTTTAGAAACTGAATTCAAAAATACCTCTTTCTCTTCTTCACCCTTTTTAATCAAGTTTTCTAATTCTCCAACATATACAACTTTCCTTAACCTACTACTATCCCAAACTACAACTCCCTCTTCATCTATATACACAACATCTTCTTCCACCTCTTTTTTATCAAATTTATTTACACCAATTTCATCAATTTTATCAACATAAAAATAATTTTCCAGTTTATCCTCTTGGTGGAGTTCATCATCACAATCATCTAAACACAATAGTCCTGCCAGTTTAACCTCATGGGGAAGGTATGGAAAGTCTTCAGCTCCTTTAGTGCTGGCTTTAATCATAGGTATATCTTCATCAAACTCTTCTGAGTCTGAATCATCTTCAGTGGGTGGTCTTCTTGAAAAACCATCTGGAATAGTAAACGTTTTGCCAGGCTTATGAAATAAGTCAAAAGAAAAATGTTGAATGAATTCTACCCATCTAGTCATAGGTGCATTTGGTAAACTTGGGGAATTAATCATTTGTATTTAAGATTTTGCATCCACTTGCAATTCAAAGTGTTTCCCCCACAAAACATTTTGAAGTTTCTTTAAAATTTCTGCCACTCCGCACAGTTCCAATTTTGGCTGAGAATATCTTGATTTGACTTCGGTGAATACCACAGATTCATACCTAACTGACGTAATGTAACCAGCTTTATCCATCTGAGACAAAACTGCCCCAGCTGCAACCTGACTTGAGTCAACTGCTAAATAAATCCTACCAGCATCTTTTCCATAATCTAACTTGTGCAGGACTAAATCCTTCCCCGCAATTTTCTTCAATCTCTCAAACTTCCTTTCACACTCTTCATCCCACTCCCAGTCTGCATTTTTTCTTGTCAACCTTCTCAACGGAGCTGCCAATGAAAAAAACTCCTTGATAAACATTTTAACATAACACATATGCCTAAAAACCCCCTAACTTTGGTCATATTCTTGGGTCTTGGCCAGGACTGAATTTTATTCACTTTCTTCTTGGACATAATCCTACCCTCTCTACATACCACATGACCTAAAATCTCTAAATCTGGCACACAACATGAAAATTTTGAACCCAAAATAGTTAAACCAGTTTCTTCAATTCTAAACAAGATCCTCTCTAAAGTGATTGAATACTCCCAGATGAATTTTTGTATCCCTGGGTTCTTCTCCAACACTTCATTATCGTAATCTGTTGAAGGTCCATTAATTCCTCCATTGTCAATAAAGATCACAGCATATTGAGAGATTTCATCTTGAAGAATGCAAGCCATCTGAGCTTGATAAACAGCAACTGACTTTGTTGCTCCTTGAGGTAATCTTGTCAATTGTAACCATCCTAGAGGTGTATAAAAAGTAGTGAGAGGCCTAGAGTCTGGATGCAACTCTCTCTCATGATATCCCCCCATAATATCTCCTAAACCATAACACACTCTCCCAGAAAAAAGCTTCTACAAACTCCTCAGCACTAGGTGGTATACCAGCATCCTTTATTGTAAGCCTATTTAATTCCCTGAGATCATGAACTACTCTAAGTTTGCCATTCAGTTTCTTGATACAAAATACCGGAGTAGAATAACTTGATGATGATTGCTCATGCAGTCCAGTGCAAATCCGTTCTCTGACAATTTCGATATAAGCTTCTTTTGATGCAGCCGGAATCGGGATTTGTTTTTGCTGCCACAGTTCATGACATACTACAGGAATCTTGTAAGGCTCCCCATAGGAATGCTACAACACACCCCTCTCTTCTTCTACAAAAGCAATGGTGTCAGGCTGAGGTCAAGTACAAAGACATGAACTAGCTAGAATGGTCAGTTGTCTAGAATATTTTAATCGTCCTATATGAATACTGTAGTACAAATCCAATAAGTATTAAAATAACTCAAAGTAAGGGTCTCAGTAATTCTAATCTCACTAATTATATATGGCTAACAATCTTTCTAGTTGGTAGAAAAATAGATTTAATAATTCCGATACTATTCAAAGACTATAAGAGTGCTATTGATATGTATTGTAAATTGATTTGGTTATATTATTTAATTGTAATGATAAAGAATGTAGAAAACAAGACCCAAAACCTCCTCCTTTAATACACAATAAGTTCCCCAATGAATCCCTTGATTTACCAGTACAATATACAATTAATGAAGCCTCCATCCAACTAATAGACATTTCCATCAACATCCCTAGTGACCCATAACATAATTAGAAGAGTAACTCCTGCCAAAATCCTGGAATAATAGGGAAAATCCATCAAAATTAAAGAATAAGTAAAAAATAGAGTATATGCGTATTATACATCAATATAAAAGACTAAAGAGGGAAAATTAAGGTTAATAAGAGCTTAATAATAAGGAATATTCACTTTAGAAATGATGGGTATGATCCTGACATGATACTACATGAAATTCCCATTCAAAAATGACCAAAATTGACTGAGAAACCACCTAGAAACCCAAAAAAGGGCGTGAGATGTGGGGTAACTACATGCAGTACTTGGCAGGTGCTAGCATGGGTAAATCCTTAACTAATTTTAGGCAAATTTAAGCGTGGTAGTGAAATAAGGGGCCAAGAGTGAGGTTATTAATGAATTTAGTGCATATAAAAAGGGTCAATGCATTATTAACTAAGCTATGACACTAAATAAGCGCCTGTTGCCTATTTTAGTTTGTTTCCCCACAGTGGGCGTAGAATGTGGGGTAATTATAGAGCGAAAAATCTAACTTTTCTAAAAATGAAGCTATTCACACAGGAAAAATTCAGGCAGTATGTGGCCAGTACACAGAAGCCATTTCTGGCATAAAAAACACCAAATTTGAAAAGTGTTATTTTTATGCATTTAAGTAGCCAAATCAATAGTCCTAAATGAGACAAATTAAATTTTCAAAGTGAATTTTTAACATTCTTAAATTTATAGCGCATATAATCAACTTTTAAGTGAAATAAAGTGCATTTCTTGTTTTTTGCATAAAACAATAAAAATAACAGCTTTAAATATACTTAAAAACTATGTAGCCTTAAAATTAAGGTTCTTAAGGTTAAACTAACATATTTCAACTTAATATTAAGTACATAACACTTATAAAAGGTGGATATATGCGTGTATATAAGGTGTTATAATGGCATTTTTTGTGTATTATCATAATTTTACTTATGTATACCATTTGTGTACTCTCATTTTTTGTTCCCATGTATAGTTCATGTGTTTAACATAACTTATAAGTACTTTCTACTCAGTCCTGGGGATATACAGGTTGACAAATGGCCTTCTCTTGCTTGACCATCACATCCAACAACAACTTCTTCTCTTCTCCAGACAACCAACCATCAGGTCCAAAATTAACAACACCTAATCTATCAAAAGTGATTCTTGATGTTTCAGAAAATTTGGGTGGATTCTTCACCAAGGGGCATTCATAAGGATCTCTTGATAGCCTTGGTCTTCTCAAAGGTGGATTTAATTCAGCGGGTAGCAGTTCATTAATGTGTCGGATTTAATTTTCTACCTTCTTATATTTTTCTGCCTCCACATCTACATAAACTTGAGGTAAAATATTTAATTTTGTATTGCCATTGGAAATTTCATCAAAGGAATTCATTTCTTTGTCAGAATCAGAATCAATATAAGTAGGAAAATATTTTATTTCATTTTTAAATTTAACCCTTTTCCCTTTTCCCTCTTCTAGTTTATCAACAATTTTTCCAACACCTTTAATTCCCTTATCCATCATAAAATCACCCATAAAAAAGTTGGCAATTTATCCTCTTGCTGGAGGAGCAGAATCAAATTATCAAAAAAATTATTTTTTGTATTTTAATTATACTAAGATTTTTTATAGAATTTTGATGAAATGATTGCAGTTTACCCTCTTGCTGGAGGTCAGAAAATAAACCATTCTAATTTTTATTCAACATAATATTTCCCATCTTCCCTCTTGATCCATTCTTGAATGCAATCAAAAATTTTGACAGAGAAGTGAGACAAACTGAAAATTTGAAAACATAATAACAATTTAACATATTATTAACAGAAAATAATTGAGAATACACTTGAATTATCTCCAAGTGAGCTGACCTATTGTAATCCGGGATCTCATCCTGGGGAGAGATTGCAACATTAGAGTGATCAGCCCCTACTACGCCAAAAAATGAGAGTCACCAAAATTACCCTCTAAACATAGTTTACTAGAAGATCTCCATTTAATATGTAGCTTCTTGGTGCATACACAACATTGACACATAGTGGTGATCCCTGGCCGTGTCTCCCAAACTTCATCTCCAGGAGGTGCCAACCGCATATGAAGCCTTCTCATATTGTCCCCTGTAATCTCCAAACTAATGCCCATACCAGCTTGATAACCAATCTGGGCCTCAAAATCCATTAAAAAAGGACCACCAAGAACAGTTTTAACCGCCCCACTGGCCACATAGAAATGAACCTTTCCAACTGATCCACCAACACATAACTTAACATGCTCTGCTGTACCCATCAGTTCAGTAGCATGCCCTCCAATACCTGTGAGGTTTCCCCCAGTGCCAGATTTAATAGGCAGACCAATACTGGTAGCCTTCTCAAAAGAAATAAGATTAATTTGAGACCCTGAATCAACCAGGGCCTTAACCTCTCTACCATTGAGAGTAACCATCAAATAACCTAAAGGTGTAGAAAAATGAGTTTCCACCTCCTTGCCAAACTTCTCCACATTTTCAAATATATATTCCACCTCTCCTGTGGATACTCTTCTCCTTTTCAGATGCTTCTTCTGCTTTTCTGAAAGGGCTGGACTAATCGTAAATAATTCGCCTAAGGATAGAGGGATTTGAAGTTGATTTAATCTTCCTAAAACTGTTTCCATCGTATTCTCAGGTCCAGAAGCAATGGGCCTCTCATATTGAGCCCTATATTTCATTACCTTGGCCCTGGGCACCTCTTGGGGACCCAAATTGCCATCTTCACACCCCATAATAACATCTTCACTACTAATAACCCTAGTTCCATCACCAGCTACTTTCTCTAATCCAGATCCATCACTAGTCCTCCTTACCCCTTCCATAGGAGTAGGACAACTAAAACTTAGTCTGGGGAGAGATTCCAAAGGTACATCCTCCTCAGAATCCAAATCTCTGTCCACAGGCATAGGCTCACCATTTAAATCCAACTTTCCAAAACTAGGAGGCCCCATATCAGCCATCCCCTTCTGCATATTATAAATTTTGTCCTTAGTGTAAGGTTTTTTTTCCAACTTTTTGATTTCTGCCTTTCCCGGTTTAACCCTTAATTGGCTCTGTATGCTACTCTTAGCTTTAGTAGTAGCTGCTCTTCTGGCAGCATTGACATCATATTCACCCGCCATACAACTTTTCTCTGCTGTAACTACAGAGGATAACTCCAAACCACCAAATGAAGTTGAGAATTTGGCCTTATTGACCTCTTTTTCTTTTCTTTATCTACCTTTTCCACATCTTTACCACCTTTAACCTTTTCTTCATCATCACCAGGTAACTCTTCAAACCTGGTCATTTTCCCCAAATACATATTCCTCCTAACCGAATCCGAGGGAGCTTGACCTTCACTGGGCTGGATGAAAGATCCATCAGGGAATTTATAAACCTTTCCATCAAATTTTACTCTACCAGCATCTAAATCCCTATCCAAAAAATTAAATTGTCCAGCCTTGTGTCCCCTCATATTACAATAAGAGCACACCCTGGGCTTGCCATATACACCTCTAAAACCATTCCCACCATTACCATTACCATCACCATTGCCATTCCTATCACCATTACCATTGCCAGAAAACCGATTATCATTGCCATTAAATCCATAATTCCTCCTCTCATAACCTCTAGATTGGTAAGAAGAAGAAGTTAAAGTCAAAGCCACAGGTGCTCTATTGGCTTTTTGAGTCTCTTGAACAAATATCTATAATTGTTTAGTTAAATTGGCCAAGTGATCAACCATCTTGTTATCTACATTTCCCTCAACTTTAGAAACAGGCTGTCCCATATGAGACTTCTTGGCTTCTTGAGCTTGAATCATAATATTGTTATTTTCATCCAATACTTCACTAACCTTGCTAACATATTGATTACAAGATTCTTGATATTTGTCCAATGCAATGAGTTTTAAGTAGCCTTGAATATTCTCCTTGATGATCTCCAAAGCCGGCAGTTTCTTTTCACCATTAGGCAGACCCTTCATCAAATTTTTCCTAGACAGTTCTTTTAACACATCCATCCTAATATCCCTACTAAAAGAAGACCAGAATAGATCCTTGGCCTGACTTTCAGGGCCCAATTCCTCCACCAAAATCAGATATTCCACCACTTCATCAAACTGTCCACATAACTTTTTCAAGTCTACCATATTAGAAACACCACCTTTAGCTTGCCAATCACTGACAATCTTATTGAGATCCACCATAGTATACCTGACACCCCATCTATCAACCATCTCTTTTGACAACCTTATCCAATCAAACCTTTTAAAACCCTCCATAGCAATGACCTCCTTTTCCACCTCTCTTTCAACAATAAAAAACCTGATCTGCTTTACAATATCCAGGTTAGTAGCTTCATCCACCAAAGCAGAAGCCTCATATCTGCTCAAATACAATTTAAATTCTTCCCCATTAATCTTGGGCCCATCCCATGAAACAATCTTAGCTGATGTTTTGATAGGAAGAGACAAACCAGATCCAGCAGCAGAAGACATCCTAATAGATTAGATTAAAGATAAAGCGTTCCAATAAGTGAGATTCTTGCAGGCTAAGCTAAATAAATCAATAAGAGTTTCAGAAAACAAGCCTCTTTCAGGCTAAAAGTCCAAGTATCAAGTAAGTTCTTTTAAAATCTAGAGAAATTGATACCCCACTTTAGGCGCCAAATATGTAGGTAGACTCTTACAGTTGCCTTGCTGTAAGCAGAATCCAAAGGAGTTGGATAATCAGAGAAAATCCTGTCCCTCTAAATGAATTTGTGAGTTTTTTAGATCAATAAGCTTAAAATCTACTTGATAATAATAAAGAATGAGACCCTGTCTTATTAATGCTTGTTAGGATGATTGAGAGGTTCTTCTGTGCAAAACAACTGAAATGCAACAATAAAGTTACACCAGAAACAATATTTTAAAAGAAAGAAGTTTTAATGTTTTTAGATTTTAATAATTTTTTAAAACAGATACAATAAATGAGTCCCTGGAGTTGAGACCTTTCTAATGATACCCTATATGTTAATTTTTAAGAGTTGTTGAGTAAAATATTTAAAGTGTTATGTAAAATTGTTATTTTATAATGGTATTATAAATAATTAATTATTTTGTTGACAAAAGAAAAATATGAATAATGGTTGTTAATCATACAAGAAGACTCTTAATATCGAAACTAAAAGACAAAAAACCTGTAGAAGACTAAGATTCCCCCTTCTATCTGACTCTCCTACTCCAGAACTTTCCAACAATACCCTACATGCATAGGATCTACAATAAACTATTGATCTAACAAGCATAATAAATTCTAACTAAATTTTGCCACAATAGCCAAACTTTTCTGCAGTGACCAAACTTTGCACTGGTGATCAGACTTTTTCTACAGTGACCAAACTTTGCACTGGTGATCAGACTTTTCTACAGTGACCAAACTTTACCACAGTGCCCAGACTTTTATGCAGTGACCAAACTTTTCACTGGTGATCAAAATTTCCCATTGTGAGAGAATTTTGCCACAATGAGCTCTTTTTGCCATAATGAGCTAATTTTGCCATAATGAGCTAATTTGGCCAGAGTGAGCTAAATTTGCCACAGTGAGTTAATCTTGTCACCATGACCAAACTTGGCCACAATGACAGAATTTTTCCAGTACACTTCGCTTTTGCACCGGAAAATCACTGGAGCCCACCAGAGCACACCAGAGCACTGGAGCTCAGTGGCCATTCCATCAGCACACCATATTTACCAAAAATACTATAAGTCACTAAATCAAGTAAAACACTAAGAAAATAGTAAAATATGATAAAAAATTATCAAGACATAAAAGATAGAGAAAAATCTGGACTATCCAATGATAATAATCATTCTGAAATTACAAGTATCCAGCCTTATAATCCAGAAAATCGCTACTAAACTTCAAAAATAAACATAAGTGGCATAAATAGATGTGGAATGCCACAACAGTACCCAGGGGGGGCTTCTAGATTTTATTTTGGCAAGTGTGGGGGTAACTGATGAGCTGGATGCTCTGTAGAACAGTTACCCTATAATGTCTGTTTCAAGTACTTTGTTTGTCCTAGTTGAATGCTAGTTCTGGTTTTTGTTATTCAGGCTTCAAGTCCACTATGACTTTAAACTGGCTTGGAACTGGATTCTTTATCTTTGGTCTATTTGGATTGGTAGTGGATCAATTTTTTACTTATTGAAAGGAGCCCACCCAGTGATCATTTACTTGGACTGGACCTTCTAAGGAGCCGGAATTTTTCTTTTTTTTTTCATTGATTTTGTGGCTATAGTTGTTCTAGATAGAAGTTTTAGATTATTTTTAATTTTTTCTCTTTTATTTCTTTTAATTTTTATGGTGTTTATTAGGATGTAAAGAGTGGAAAAATCACAAAATTATATTATATGGTGTCACCACATCAGGGTAACCTAGAAGTGGGCACACATTGGTAGGGGAACGCTCATCAGTTTACCAGGCAATGCTACTTTCTTTTTTTATCTTTATTTTATTTTTATTACATTTTATTTTTATTTCATTTCTATTATTTAATTTAATTTCTATGTTTTTTATCTTAAATATTGTAATATTTATTTAAAGGTGTATTCACATCAAGGTGCACTTGGATGGGGGTAAGCTATTAGGGGATCAGCTCATCAATTGTCTGGGAGATACCATTTGTAATTATTATTTAGCTCATCTTATTATTCCTCATTTCATTATATTTTCTCAGCTCTCATATTTTTTGGGGAAATTTTTTTTAATTCTTTTCAAGTTTTTTTTTAGTATGTTAGTAGCTTTAAGTGGTAATCTGTGTAATATATATATATATATATATATATATATATATATAATAAAATAAAAATAAAAAATAAAAATAAAAATAAATTTTTTTTTATATATTTTCTAATTTATATTTTTCTCTATTTATTAATTTATATTATTTTCTTTTTTCTATAATCAATGTTTGGAAGAAGATGCTTCTGAAGGTTGGTCTGGATTATGTTGGTTTTTTTGCTTCTTTTGGGGATTGGAGGAAGCACTGTGCTCCTTGTTGTGCAGTCTTCTGGAGAGAGTGTAGGGATTTTAATTGTCAGGAACTGGAATAGAAGGTAATTTTTGGGTGGAATCTGAAGAGGCTGGGATGCAGGGTTGGAAGGTGTGTTTAATTATCCTGGACATATTCCAGTGATTGTCAAGAAGCTTTTTTCTCCGGTTCTTCTCAAATTCATTCAATGGCCCATGAAGAGCAAAGGCATTAAGCATTTTTGAACACATCATACTTAGGTGTTGCTTCATATCGGCGTAATTCAGTGTCAATGTGGTTTCTAAAGGTTGGCCAATCCCAATAGTAGCTTCAGGAGGCAGGCTTCCAACTAAACAGAAATATTGGATCATTAATTGTTTTTGGTTGAAGAAATTGGATGAATTAATTTGATACTAACAGACTGGAAGCTCATCAAATATGTAAGTGGCTGGGATTTGGACTGTTGAAGGGTCTTGAATGGAGGTAGTAGGAGGATCAACCAGGTGGAGGTATGGATTTTCTTTGTCATCCTCTAAATGGTGTTGAGAATATGAATTAGGATGAGGATGTTCCTGGGGCCTAGTTGGAGCAGCAGGTCTGTTTTTATTGTTCTTGATATTTTTGCTTGGTTCAGTTTGGTGGGGTACTGGTGGTGGAGTACCAGGGTTGTTGTAGGATGGAGCAGGAGAAGGTGACCTAGAAGCTGACTGGGATCTTCTGGATGAAGTTCTGGAAGAAATTGAACTTTCAGATGAATAATTGGCTGGAAGAGGAGAAGTATAGTTGCTTCTTGTTGGTTGAGAGTGAAATTTTTTTCTGGGAGAAGTGTTTGGTGCTCTGGTGTCTTCTTGGGGTCCTCTGGAAGGTCTTCTAGAAGTTTTGGAATTTTTAGCATTTTTGGATGTAGGAAATTTTGAGTGCATTGCTCTGGGAGCACTAGGAGGATGTTGTGTGGAGTTTTTGGTTTTTGTTGGCAGAATTTTGGCTGTTTTCTGGCTGAATTTGAAGGTTTTGAGCCTGATTTTTGCTTCCTAGGAAGACAGCCAGGCCACCTGGAGGCCATCTAGCATCCTGGGAGCTAATTTTGAAGCCGTTTGGGCTGAATTCGCAGAGATAAAGGCAATTTCTTGAGAGGATAAAGCAGGTCTTTTGGAAAGTGTTCTGGGAACTGATCGCCAGGATCTTCTGGATGGAGCCAAAGATAAAGAGGAAGAAGCAGGACCAAGTTCTGCGGATCTAGTAGGGGATCTGGAGATGTATTTATGTGAAGGTGAAGGGGGTGGTATAGGATGTTTGGGGTCTCTGTAACATTTTTTCTTTTTGGAGTTGCAAGAATCACAGGCCATGTTGTAGATTTTGGCCTCAGGAGTTGGAAGAGTGAAAGTGCAAGGTCTTCACATGTGGATATACTCTTTGCAAGAATAGTCCTTTGGAGCAGTGAAGTGAGGAAGATCTGGGTAAAAATCAGGGGATCCAGCCATGATCTGCAATGAGATGACAATAAAAGAAAAGAGATGAAAGAAAATTTTATCAGTAATGGTAGATGATGAAGAGAGTGGAAGTTCAGCAGGTGGGCTGTGGAGCATTGTGCATGGAGCTGGCTCTGCCCTTATATGCAAAGTGTTGGAAGTCTGCCAAGACTTTAAACTGAACACTGTGGTAAGTCCATTAAGACTTTAAACTGAAAAATGGTATATTAACCCAAGACTATAAACTGAGGATGGGTTGATAGTTGATTCCTTCAGGACTATAAACTGATAATGTGGTGTTGGTGTGATTCTGGAAGAGGCCATTAAAAGGGGGAGTTTCTGAATTTATTTAAGGCAAGTTTGGGGGTAGCTGATAAGCTGGCTGCTCTGTAGAGAAGTTACCCCAGAATGTTAGTTTATTTCTTTGGTCTTGAATGGTTTGATCTCTGGTTCTGTCTTTATGATTTAGTTTTTGAGTCCCACAAGACTATAAAATGAGGGTTTTGAGTCCCCCAATACTATAAAATGAGGGCTTATAGTCCCCCAAGACTTAAAACTGAAGATGAGTCCCCCAAGACTGTCACTACAAAATATAGGGGGTAGACTTGCTAGAAAGTCCTCATCTTGAACTTAGATGTAACTCAGATGGAACTCAGACTGAGCTCATACTGACCCCATACTGAACTCTACTTGAACACCCACCTAAAACTGTTCTGATGAGTGGTGTTCATCCCTGATAGTATGTTTCCTATATCAATAGCTCAACATGTGTTCAATCTGTGGTGATTTTGGGTCCAAGGTTGCGGACTCACTAGCAAGTCCACCCCCCATATTGTGTGGTGGGTAAACTGAGGAATTTCTTATGATTAGCTACATTCAGGAAGTCTGGAGAGTGGTCAAGAATTTTCATTTCTAAGTCAAATATTTCAATCAAGAGTCAAGTGGAAGAAGATAATCAAGAGATGAAACAAAGTATTCAGAATTAGCCTTGAACTAATGAATGAGGTGTTTCTTTTTCTCAAGGTCCTGTGGATTTATGGCAGGAGTGGATTGGAAGTAGCTTAGTAGAAGGTGTTTTTGTTCTGAGGAGTGCTGTTGGAACTTGGCCTTAATGGTGGGAAAGTGGTTAGGTGTTGGTGATTCAATGGATCCTAAATTGTCATCATCACTGTCAGAAGATGGAGGAACTGAGAAGCCATTGGTTTTTTTAAAAAAGTAGAAGAAGGGAATAAAAGTTTTACCATCAGATGGACCAAGCATGGTGGAAGTTTTTACTGTAGTGGTGTTGGCACTCTTTTTTGAAGGGTGTAGTTTTTTTGACTAATCTGGGTATCAGGATTGATGGCCTGGATCTTTTGGTGCTGGTGGAAGATGGACCAGGCTGAGGTGGAGGTGAAGCTGTTGCAAATGATAATGGACCAGGTCTGTAGCAAGTCTTCTTTCTGGTTAGGCAGACTTCACTGGAGATTTTGTATGGATGAGCTTGTGGTGTGATGGCACAGATCAGATTTTTTTCAAAACAGTATTGGGAAGAGCCTATGTTAGAGGAAGATTTTGAAAGAAAGCTGAACATGGTGGATCTTATGAAGAAGAATGTGGAAATTCTCAATTGGAGGGAGGATGTGGTCTTCCAACATTGGAAGAGGCCTTTGTTGGGTTGTTTGGTGCTGTTTGTGTATGTCTTAATTGACATTGGTTGAAGGATTAGGAATTTTTTGGTTTTATTCAGTGAATATTGGGACTATTGGTATGTGGGTACTGCCATTTGATAGCCCTGGTTTTTCTCAATATTTGATTTCCTTTTGATATTTTTCATATTCCAAGTTTTAAGGGGTCATTTCCTCATTTTTCATTTCTAAAAGATAGCTGTTTAATTTTGTTTTTTGTGTTTTACGGACTAACCTTAAGTCTTAGGTTTAAGTGCTTAGTACCATTAAGTATAGATAATTTAGCTCTATATTACATTTCCCAATGTTGCCATAGCTTAATTTTGTGTTTTGAGGGTTTTGGTAGTTGTGGTGGATTTTTCTAAGTATTTTGGGCTTTATTAGATGTTTTTGGTGGTTTTATGGCTTCAGGGAGGTCTGCCTGCCTTGGTTAAAGAAGGCTGGGGAGAATTTCTAGAGGGTTTTTATTTAATTTGGCTTTCAAAATCCCAAAATTAGTTGCTGTGCATGGATTTTTAGAGGGGTGGTCTGTGTGTACATACTGAAAAAGACAGTTTGGGGCAATTTTAATTATCATACAACCATCTGGTAGTTATATCATTGTTTCTCACTCAGTTTTAACTGTTTTTCTGGCCACAATTGGCTGTGCTTGTTGCAAGTTTAGTTCTTCATTTAACTTAACTTTTGCAACTTATTTCTCTGTTGTAGCTTTGCAACCTACATCAAGTATTTTTGCTGTGTTTGTGCAACTAATTCACTGTGTATTTGGTTTCTTGTGTGGATTTTACTGCATTTCTGGTTTTCTGGTTCTTTAGTTCTCAGTGGTATGCTATTGGCTACTGTCTTGACTTTTGAAGCAGTCAAGAAGTAGAAGACAGTTTTAAGAAACTTTACTTATCATACAACCATCTGGTAATCATATTATTGTTTCTCAGTTTTCACTGTTATTTGGCCACAATTGGCTGTGTTTTTTGCAAGGTTAGTTCTTCATTAAACTCAACTTTGACAACTGATTTATCTGGTGTAGCTTTGCAACCTGCATCAAGTATTATATCTGTTTTCTGTGCAATAAGTTCACAGTGTTTTGGTTTTCTGGTGTGGATCTTTCTGCATTTCAGGTTTTCTGGCTCTTTGTTTCTCAGTGGTATGCTATTGGCTACTGTCTTGACTTGTGAAGCAGTCAAGAAGTAGAAGACAGTTTTGGGGCAACTTTAACTTTCATACAACCATCTGGTAATTATATCATTGTTTCTCACTCAGTTTTTACTTTTATTTGGCCAAAATTAGCTATGTTTGTTGCAAGGTTAGTTCTTCATTAAACTCAACTTTGGCAACTTATTTCTCTGGTGTAGATTTTCAACCTGCATCAGGTATTATTTCTGTTTTCTGTGCCATAAATTCACAGTGTTTTGTATTTCTGGTGTGGATCTTTCTTCATTTCAGGTTTTCAGCTTCTTTGGTTCTCAGTGGTCTTCTATTGGCTAATTTCTTGACTTGTTAAGCAGTGTCAACGGACGACCTACGCACAAGGTCGAGGATGTTCCTGAAAGTGAGATGAGGGATTTAGAAACCTCTTCGAAGCACAGAGGAATGATTTGAGGAAATGATTCGAAGGTCACTCAAAGTAATAGCTACAGGTTCGAGGTTCGTTCGAGAAGAATTATAGACTAGTTTCAAAGGTAATAGTAATTCTTAAAATCTCACGAAGGGTTGGAAACTCAATAATCAAAGATTTAGGATTTAGAAATGAATATTGAGAAAATAAAGAAAGATACAATAACAATGATTTTAACTTTAAGGACTTACCACTATTAATGTAAATACAATTTTATAATTTAATTCTAAGGAATATCAAACCAAATACCCAACTCCTTTTATATCCTTTGTTCCTCCTCGCATTGACCTCCCTTCCATCGCATCATTCCCATTTCATTGACCATTACTAACATACACTTAGACCCTCTTTGCTAAATATCCGTCCATGCTCAATTTACCCCTTTTTAATTAATTAACAAAACTTTAATTAAAACTACTACTGTACTATTTCGTTGAACCTAGCGCTGTGCGTCGCTTATTGAAAAGGACTAATGTACCCTATTGGGAGATTGACTAATTTAGATTTAGAGTTTTAGGCTAGCGCAGTTAAATAGTAAGTACACAAAGGAAAATCGCAGTTGCTATGGAGAATTGCTTCCTGCGCTTTGAGTATAGATTTAGGACTCGATATTATTGATTTAATGAGTGGATTTTGCCTCAAGTGTCACGTGGCGCATGACAGATGCCCAGGTATAAAAATTGCGAACTCCGTTGAGCTTGAGCCATCTTCCCACACTAGTTTCCCTTTTCCTAATAAATTTTTCCTCACTTCTTAATTACTTTTTTTTATAATGAACTGCCCCACTCCCACACCTACGCCTCCACAACCTAAAGCGGATGGGGGAATGATCACACGACAGTTTTCACAGACTTGCACGGCTTGTGAAAGCATGGAGTATTTCTGTGTCAAAAGTACGGCGACTCGAGGCCCTCGCCAGAAATGCGAGTTTTGCCGTTGGCGGCGAGTGGCGTGCGATGCATTGACGAAGAACGCAGAAATCAAAAAGCGATTTACCAAGACTAAGTTTTGGGTAATCCCTAAAACCAAAGAGGTGGTCGAAGACATTTGGGATGTCTCGATCGAAGATGAACAATCGGTGGGGGAAAATGATAAGGAATTAAACAACGAGATCTCAACCTGGGTAACCCAGGCCACGAGTTCAAAGCGAGGTGTCGAGGAAGAGGTCGACAAGTTGGTGGAGGAGGATGAAGATGAAGTCCCTGTTCCAGGGCGGGCACCCAAGAAACGATGGGTGGTCATCGAGGACGATGAGGAAGAGAGAGAGGTTGTCAGCCAGGCTATTCCAGGAGTCCAGTAAATGATATATAAATTATAAAACCTTAAAGAGTGGGTAAGAATTGTATTTAATGAATATAACTTAATATTTTATTGCATAATGAAATTATATAAGTATTTTATTATATACAAGTGTTACATTAAATTTATTGGTTATATATATTTTTATATACAGTTAAATTGAAAATAATATAATATATTCTACAAATAATGGCACATTTTAATGTATTTAATAATTATAAATTTATATTTAATTAATTGAAAAACATATATTATAATTATAAGTGTAAAATTGATTTATAATATATTTAAATTAATTACTTAAATTTATATATTAAATAATACCTCTCATATGATGCTAAACAATAATTAATGACGCTTCTTTTGACCCTTAATTGTGTTAGAAAAAACAAATAAATTAATTTGGACTAAATTGAGATTAATTGCATGTTTTGTTGCGTCAAATTATTTTTTGTTTCACTTAAAATGTCCTTTAATCAGACTGTACCATCTGTTTGGAATTATTTTTCTCATAGTTCCTATGTTCCAATCTTGTTTAGTTATTCACTATTTTTCACTTACTGATTTGGGAATTAATGACGGGAAAATTGGATTCTTAATTGGGGTTTTAATTAATTGTTTCATGTTTTTCTCTATATTGTTATGTTTCATTTACTCTTTTGATATATTTGTTTTACTTCATTCTAATCATTGTATTTACAAAGATAGTAGCGCTTCAGAGGACCCATTGCCTATAAAAGGGCCTTGGATAATCCCCTGTAGCCTCATCACTTATTACACACTCAACAAATTAAATAACCAATTTATTACGTTTATATTTTTTTTATTAGTAATACAAATCTAATTTAAATTCTATACAACAAATCAAAGGTTGCTTTAAGTCTGATAGTAATTAAAATTGTTTGCCGCGCAGAACCCTTACATTTAATAATATTATTGTTAATAAAATCTAAGTTTTTGTCACCTCTCAAAGTTGCTCACCGTTGTTTCCCTCTCAAATAAATTAAATATATATTCTTTGGTTTATTTCTTTATTTTTCCTTGTCCTCCTCCTTCTCTCCTCCTTTTTCTCCTATTTTTCTTAACTCTTCTAGACGACTGACCGACAGAGGTAGAGGTCGAAGTGGCGCCAAGGTTATTTCTAGAGCCTGACCCCATCTTCGAGGTAAGTTTTAATTGTTTTATTTTAAGGATGAAGTTACTGATGGGTTTTGTTTTAGACATCGAATAACCTTGAAGAGCAGATTGCGGAGCCTGCGTCGGTTATACCAACTGAGGCAAACCCTCCGGCCACGGAAGTAATTGAAGAACCTGAAGACACCCTGGACCAGGTGTGGTCAAAGAAACCTCGTCAAGGTCGACGAGTAAGGTTTGCGGAAGAACTATGTGGGGAGGTCAACACAATTATCGACGCTGCTTCCTTCGACGTGGCAGAGGAGCTCTTGGAGATGGGAGAGGTGGTTCCGGTAGGAGAGGAGGAGGTATTTGAGAAATGCAGGAAGGAGATAAGGGTAGTTTTGGAGAAAATGAAAAGGTTGGTTTGAGAGAAATTAAAAGAAAAGATTTGAAATGAAAAGGAGATGTAAAGAAGTAGAAAAAATTGTATTTTAGTTTTATTTTATTTTATTTTTTTATTGTAGGTGAATATTATTAATTTTATAAGATTTGAGAGAGAGAGAAAAAGAAAAAAAAGAAGTTTTAAAATAAAAATTTTAGAATTTGAAAGAAGAAATTTAAAGAAAGAAAAAAGGTTGTTTAATTGAAGGAAGTTTTAATGTTTTTAAAAGGAAAATTTTATGTAAGAAAAGAAAGAGAACAAAAAAGAAACGGTTTTGTGATTGAGATGAGTTTGTTAAATTGAGGATTTAATGAAAGAAAAATATATGTTTTTTTTTTTTTTTTTTTTTTTAAGAAATTTTAGTTGAAAAGAGAGGAAGAAGAAAGAAAAGAAAAAAACAGAATTTAGAATTTAAGAGAATTTGAAAAGAAGAATTATTTGTTTTGAAGAATTATTATAGGGAGATTTAGAGGTTGAAGTTAAGTTTGAGGAAATGGTCATGTCGTACAAGATTTGATGATTCAAAGGAAAGAAAGTTTTTAAAAGAGAGAATAAATTTGTGGAAGAGAAATTTTTGAAGAGAATTTTAAATTTAAGAAAAGAATGTATTCAAAGAATTGAAAAAGAAAAGAAAGAAAATATTTAGAGAGATTTAAGAGTTTTTTATTTTTTATTATTATTTATGTTTATTCTATTTATTTTATTTTATTTTATTTTATTTTATTATTTATATTTATTCTATTTATTTTATTTTTATTTTATTTTATTTTATTTTATTTTATTTTAATTTTAATTTTGATTTTATTTTTAGTTGGTTTTGGAGGAAATTTTATAGAAGTAGAAGAAAGAAAAAAGAAGAGAGAAAAAAGAAAACAAGGCTAAGAAATTTAAGAGGTGTTTTAGATTTTAAAGAAAGAAAGAAAAAGAAAAGAAAATTTTAAATAAAGAAATTTTAAGGTTTTGGTTTTAAAGGATATTTCAAATGAAAAGATTTTAGGAGTTCAGGAGCGTTAGAAACATTGATGGCTGGTTCCCAGGATGTTTTGTCTGAGTCATTGAGGAAGCCTTCCCATTCCACGAGGTATTGAAGTTTCCCCTTGTGTATTCTTGAATCAAGGATACGAATTACTTCCCACTCTAGATGATCTTCTACTTCGACCGGTTCCAGAGGGGGTTGGTTCTTGCCCGGGTATATTTCTCGAGCCAGTTCCAGGAGAGATACATGGAAAACAGGGTGAATCGCCTGCCATTTAGGAGGTAACTTGAGTCGAAATGCAGTTTTAGAGACTTCAGAGTCGATTTCGAATGGTCCCAAGCTCTTTTCAGCCAGTTTCTTTGATGGTCTTGTTGTTCGAATGTTTCGTGCGTCGAGCCATACTTTGTCGCCTGGTTTAAAGGAAGGAGCAGATTGTCGATGTTTGTTGGCCTGTTCCTTGTATCTTCAAATTGCTGATTCCAAATTTGTTTTAAGTTCTTCTTGGAGTCGTGATATAGTTCAAAGATAATGTTCCGCAGGATGATTAGTTCCTACATGGATTGAGTTGAATCGAGGATGTCGTCCATAAATGGTTTCGAAGGGAGATTGTCGTGTCGAAGAATGAGTCAAGTTATTATAAGCAAATTCGGCCAATGGTAACCATGTGGTCCAATCGTCTTGTTGGTAACTGACATACATTCGAAGATATTGTTCAAGGATTTGGTTAACTCTTTCTGTTTGACCATCGGTTACAAGGTGATAGGCTGTGGAGAGATTCCTCATGATATTGAGTTGTCGACACAGTTGGGTCCAGAATGTGGATACAAACAATGAGCCTCTATCTGAAATAATATCATTAGGTAAGCCGTGTTTAGAAAATACATATTCTAGAAACAATTTTGACAAATCTTCTGCTGTAGCAGTAGTAGTGGTTTTAATAAAAATAGACATTTTTGAAAATCTATCTACTATTACTAATATAGCATCAAAATCATTAGAAATAGGAAGTTGAGAAATGAAATCCATCAATAAAGATTCCCAAGGTTTAGAGGGAATAGGAAGTGGTTGAAGCAACCCATGCTTCCGGTGACGGGGAGCCTTATTCCTATTACATTCGTAACAAGCTTTTATATAGGCCTTGATTTCTCTGGTCATACCTGGCCAGAAGAAATCCCTCGCTATTAACTGGTAGGTTTTATCAACCCCAAAATGACCAGCTAATGGAGAATCATGTCGACTGTTGAAAATCCATAATTTTATCTCATTGTTGTCGGGTATGACTACTCTACCTTCAAAGACTAATAGACCTGATTCAATACTAAATCTTTTGGCCCCTTGCTTCGAGAGTATTTTGTCTTTTAACCCTAAACAATAATTGTCCTTCGACTGAGCTTCGAGGATGTTGGATAGTGGATTTCGAAAAGATTGAATTGTCATCAAATTAAGTTGATGAGTCATTAACATTGATTCGTTGAAGATTGATTGCACATTTGCTGGGTTCTTGTCAGCAAATGCGTCCCCCCGCTGTGGGTAAACGTCGTCCCGACGTGACAAGATATCTGGGGCAATGCAGTTTTTTCCTGGGCGATAGGAAATAGAGAACAAAAATTCAGACAAAAATTCAGCCCACCTGGCTTGACGCCTGGTTAACACTTTAGAAGACATGAAGTATTTCAAAGCATTATGATCTGTTAAAATTTGAAAAGGACTATCTAGGCTGAGAAGAAAAGAACGCCATTTTTTAAGACAATGGATAATAGCTAAAAGCTCTTTGTCATGAATTTCATAATTTAATTCTGCGGCTATGAGTTTGCTTGACTCAGAAGCAACAGGATGAAACAAATTTGTTTCAGGATTTAATTGGGAGATGACCCCTGCAATAGCATAATCGCTCGCATCTGTCTCAACTATTGTCGAGGCAGAAGGATCAAAATGTTGAAGAATTGGGGCTGTGGTGAACGCCGTTTTTAGTGCTTCGAATTCCTTTTGTGCTGTAGAAGTAAAAACAAAAGGAATATCTTTTCTAAGAAGAGAAGTAAGATTGGAAATAGTTTTAGAGTAATCTTTAATAAATCTTCTATAGAAGTTTGCAAAACCCAAAAATCCTTGGAGTGATTTAATGTTTTTTGGCTCAGGCCATTCCAGGATTTTCTGGACTTTTTTGTCATCCATGACTAAACCATCAGTGGACAACGTAAAACCCAAAAAATCAATTGATTTGAGGTGGAATTTGCATTTATTATGCTTGACGTAGAGACCATGATCTCGAAGACGATTTAGGACCTGTCAAACATGATGAATATGTTCATCCAGTGTTTTCGAGAATATTAAAATATCATCTAAATAGACAACTACAAATTGTTCAACAACATCTTGAAAGATATCATTAACAAAAGTTTGAAAAGTTGAAGGTGCATTACATAATCCAAAAGGCATAACTAAATATTCAAAACTACCAAATCTAGTGCGCATTGCAGTCAGTGGTTCATGACCTTCTGCAATGCGAATAAGATTGTAAGCGCCTCTAAGATCAATTTTAGAAAAGAAATTAGCACCATTGAAAAGGGTAAGAAGTAATGACATAGGAGGAACAGGATATGCATTCTTCTTCGTGACTGTGTTGAGCTTTCTATAGTCAACACACAACCTAAGACTACCGTCCTTCTTTTTTACAAAGAAGACAGGGGAGCCGGTTGGAGATTTACTGGCTCTGATGACACCTTTGGCTACATTCTCTGCAATGTAGTCTCAAAGAACTTGAGATTCGTCCTTCGATAAAGAATAGACAGGACCTGCCGGAGGTACTGGGCCTATTAACTCTATTTGATGGTCGTAGGGTCGATGAGGTGGTAACTTATCGGCCTTGCGGATTGAGAAAACATTGAGGAAATCGTGGTAGATTTCCGGTAGAGTTGATTTGATGGCTTCAACGTTTATTTGGTCGTCATCTTCATCTTCGAGAGAATCTGTCGAGGGGATACCTGTATTGAGAGAGCAGAATTTGATTACTTCGAGGCAATTTAAATCCTCTTTGAGTGAAGTCATCGAGCTAGAAAGGTTAGCCAATTGCTCATTTAAAGAAGGATCAGATGCTTGCAAGTCATCTGGCAGAGACTTGTCCTCTAGCAGGACGTTGTCAGGCGGGTTGTTTAACTCCCTATTGACCTGCATTGAAGAATCAGAAATATACTTAGAGCGTGGGGTGATCAATCCCCTAGTCCAATCAATTTCGGGATTCCAATGCGTTAAAAAGTCATGGCCAAGAATGGTATCGTCTATCCTTGGGGCGTCCAAGACTGATAATTCCCACTCAAAGGGGGGAAAGTTCGGAAAGTTGAAAACCCATAGAACTTTCTTACTTACCCAATATTTGGGTTCCTCTGATTCGACCAAATAGATTGGAGTTCGATCGATATCTGTAAATGTTAGTTGAAGCTTCTCGGCAAAAGATAAACTAATAAAAGAAATTGAAGCTCCAGAGTCTATAAGACAACTGAAGGGGATATCCTCCTTAAAAAGAATGAATCTCAAGCGGTTTAAGGCAACTCCAGTCCTTAAGACATGGAGGTTCTGTGCACTGGGAGAGATAAGATAGTTTGCTTTGCACACAAGTAAACTATCTACTAGTTTTTTGACTTCGAACTAGTACCTTCTCTTTCCTTCAACTTTACACAGTCTTCCAACTTGTGCTTACCCACACAATACATACATAACCCATTATCTGCTCGTCTCTTCCTCTCAGCTTCTTTAAGTTCCCCTTTAGGATCCAGTACTTTGCTGATATCGCCTGGGGTCGAGCCTTTTGGTCGAGGTTTATCCTTTCCCTTATTGGGTTTGGATTGAGTCGAGGAGGATTGATTTGGTCGTGGGTGTGAAGAAGGTCCCGATTTAAAATTTAGGCCTTGAGATTTGTTGGCATATCGACGATTTTTAAGTCGTCCTTGATAAACGCCGTCAAGTTCGAGGGTTTGATCCATTAAGTCCGTTAAAGTAGTCATCTTCTGACCGTGAAGATTTAATTGATCTAGAATCCTCGAAGGAAGTCCTTTCTTGAAATGATACTTAAGGGCAGAATCATTCCAACCTACTCGAGTTTGAAGTGCTCTGAAGTTCGAGATATATTCAGAAGCTTTACCATTATCACTCATGCGAAGAAAATCAAGTTCAATTTCCGTGTTTTCCGTTTCATTAGGGTCCCCAAACAATGTAAAAAGTTGGTCCTCGAATTTTTCCCAATTATTGATAAGTAAGTGGGTTTCTGTCAAAGAAAGCATGAGTAGATAAGGTTCGAACCATCTTGCTGCTTTCCCGGCTAGGAATGAAGAAGCGTAAACAACCTTTGATTGGTCGCTGTTAAAGGTTCGAGGGTCATTATGGAACAGTAGCTTGCAGGTTTGCAAGAAGGGTCGCAATCTGTTGGGGTGATCTCCGTCGAATTTGTCAGGAGATTTCATAGAAGGAGTTTTGAACTTAGATCCCTCTGAAGACGTTGGATTTGAAAGGGTTTTCATAAAAAGTCTCATGAAATCTTCCAGAGAGTTAGATGGTCCCGGTTCTGAGGATTGGCCAGAAGGGTGATTGGCAGGGGCGGATGGTGCCTCATGCATTGTATCCTCTCCTTCTTCTTCCTCACTAGAATCCTCAAAATCTTGTGGAATGTCTTCTACAGATTGAACTGAATGTTGCCGTTCCCTAAGGTCGAGTGGTTCCAAAGAGTGAGTGCGAGAAACAGACCTTGTGGCTGTTGGCCTTCCTCTAGTGCGAGCTCTAGTAGTAGCGCCCGTAGGAGGAGTGCGTTGAACAGGTGCCATTTAAAATTTTAGAAACACCTAAAAGGACGTAGTAGTGCAAAGAATGAGAACTACGGAGAATTAAATTATACTGTCACCGGACAACCTACGCACAAGGTCGAGGATGTTCCTGAAAGTGAGATGAGGGATTTAGAAACCTCTTCGAAGCACAGAGGAATGATTCGAGGAAATGATTCGAAGGTCACTCAAAGTAATAGCTACAGGTTCGAGGTTCGTTTGAGAAGAATTATAGACTAGTTTCAAAGGTAATAGTAATTCTTAAAATCTCACGAAGGGTTGGAAACTCAATAATCAAAGATTTAGGATTTAGAAATGAATATTGAGAAAATAAAGAAAGATACAATAACAATGATTTTAACTTTAAGGATTTACCACTATTAATGTAAATACAATTTTATAATTTAATTCTAAGGAATATCAAACCAAATACCCAACTCCTTTTATATCCTTTGTTCCTCCTCGCATTGACCTCCCTTCCATCGCACCATTCCCATTCCATTGACCATTACTAACATACACTTAGACCCTCTTTGCTAAATATCCGTCCATGCTCAATTTACCCCTTTTTAATTAATTAACAAAACTTTAATTAAAACTACTACTGTACTATTTCGTTGAACCTAGCGCTGTGCGTCGCTTATTGAAAAGGACTAATGTACCCTATTGGGAGATTGACTAATTTAGATTTAGAGTTTTAGGCTAGCGCAGTTAAATAGTAAGTACACAAAGGAAAATCGCAGTTGCTATGGAGAATTGCTTCCTGCGCTTCGAGTATAGATTTGGGACTCAATATTATTGATTTAATGAGTTGATTTCGCCTCGTGTGTCACGTGGCGCGTGACAAGCAGTCAAGAAGTGTGTTGGAAGGGGTATTCTAACAGTCTCTAATTTTCTTTAGCAAATAAATCTTACCAGGTATTTCTCAAAGGGATAGGGGTTTTTCTCTCCAGTTTTACTTCAACTCCCCTGGTCAAGGCCTATAGCTAGCACTATAGGATTGTCTACAATGTGGGGATATGTCAACCATAAATAGATGTGTAGGGTGGTTCAATTTTTCTTTTTTCTTTTTATTTCTCTGTAATAACTTGTTAGAAATAAAATGGTTTGTGGCCCCACAGTCAAGTAGGGCTTGTACATTTTTTGTGATGTTGTGTCAGTCTAAAGTTTATTATGGCACTCAAGTATATTATAATATATTTGTGGGAAATTAATGTTGAGATTGGAAATGCCAATCTAATTTTAAAATGGTCATATTAAATAAAATTAGAATTAAAAGGCGATAAAAGGGTTTATTTTATGGGTCAAGATTTAACAAATAATTACTGGACAGGAAATGCAAGAATATGTTTAATAAAGCATTAAAATTAAATTCAGGAGTCTAAAAAAACTTTAGGAATTTTTTCTTAAATTTTTACTATTTTTCTACTATTTTTAATATTTTTATAAATTATTTTTTGTTATTTTTAATTTTTCATAATTTACTTAACTTTGATAATTTCTTACTAATTGAATAGGGCTGCTCAGACTACGAATATTAGATTGATTTTGTAAAGAAAAGAAGCTCTATCATATGTAATTTTTCTAGAATTTTTATAAGTATTTTAAAGGCTCTAATTGAGTCTGGAAATCCATACAAGCTCCAGACAAGCTCTGGAATTCTCTGGTTAGGGAAAAGTAGGGCATGTGACATACTATACATATAAGGCCTGTAGACTTGAAATTAGATACATCTAACTAGAAATATAACAACTTTTATCTTAATAATTATCATATCAGTCAAGAATAAAATAAAACAACAAACAACACATATATAACAATCATTAACATTATATAACCAATTATAAAATTGTAATACCCTTAAAAATATAACACTTTTACATAACATTATATTAAATTAACACATCATCATAAATATTAACTTATATGGTACCATTATAAAGGTCTCATCACCAGGTATCTGATTTTAACAACTAATTCTTATAAAAATAGAAGCTTCATAAAAATATATTATTTAATCATTTATATAGCTTTTCTAAATTCAACTTCACTGTTGTGTTTTTCAACCTCATTATAAAGAAAACTTATTCGACACCTCAACACCATTAATAATAAATATTTTATTGGTAATTTCTTATCAAGTAGAGGTTACAGCTTAGAAAATTGTGAACTGTTTATATACTTAAAGAGATAGGGTTTTCTTTGTTTTATCCAGCTCCCTTTGATTCTGTTTACAGCAAGCCAACTGTAAGAGTCTTTCTACATTAGTGGCACCTAACATGGGGTTCAAAGTTTCTGGTTTTTAATTGATCTTACTTGATATCTGGACTATCTTAGCCTGCAAGAGGCTTATCTAACAAATGCTTATATTCTTTTAACAGTTTAATCTTATGACTTTGGGATGTCTTCTACTATTGGATCTGATGTTTTGGCTGCTGGTGTACCTGTTAGGGCAACAGTAAGGATAGTATCTTGTGATTGTCTCAAGTTTACTGGTGAGTATTTAGAGGGATTTTTATATGGGTATGAAACTGCTTCTGGATTGGATGGAGCTTTACCTTTGGATATAGTGAAGCAGATTAGGTTTTTTATGGGAAACAGAGAAGTGGAAGAAGATGTTATTTCTATGGGTGGCTAAAACACTCAGATTTGGGAGAAGCTTATTATTGTAATGGAAAAAATGTAGCCAAAGGTTTATTCATTGGTGGATCTTGAGGATATTTATAGTAGATGAGAATCTAAAGGTGGTGTCAACTCTCTTCGTCAGTATCATCAGTATATGGTCTAATTCTAGGTAGTTTTGTTTTATTTGTTGTTTTATGAAATTTTATATCATGAAAACAATTCAAAGTATGTTTTTTTGGATGCTATGGGGTAAAAGGTTAAGGAAGACATTTTGATGGTGCTTGTTAAAGCTAATTTGATGAAGAATCTCCCAGATGGGGAAACTAGGATTCTTGTAATGGAGTATCTAAAGAAGGTAATTTTGGAACATCTGGATACTCATGATACTGTTGATTTGGACTCTGGAGAAGACACTTTGGCGGGTCAAGAGGTAGAAGAGGTAGCTTGTGTGGAGATTTTGGATTTAGCTATTCCTGAAGATTTTAGTCAACCTGATGAAAAAGTGGTGTAAGATGAAATTATTGAGGAATTAGTGGTTACTGAAGATGATAAAGTTATTATGAATGATAAAGAATATTTGGATTTTATAGAAAATTTTTGGATGGATGATTTGGAGTTCAATAATGAGGATTATTTCCCTCAGCTTTTTATCTTAGAGGCAGTGACTGTATGCAATGAAAAGCTGAATATGGCTAATGGATCTGGAATAGTGACAGCAGTAGGAGATGGAGCTAGGAATATGGCCAATGGATCTGGAATAGTGAAGGCAGTAAGCGATTGAGTTACCTGATTGCTTATCAAGAAGACCACCTACTGAAGAGGATTATGACACAGAAGAGTTTTATGAAAATATACCTGTGATCAAGGCCAATAAAAAAGTTGCTGAAGACTTTCCTTACCTCCCCCATGAGGTTAAACTGGAAGGATTAATATCTGTGGGTAGTGATAATGATTGCCTTCACTATAAGGATAAACTTGAAAATAATAAAAATATGGTAAATTATGTGCTTGGGGAGTTTGATGATGGTGTAGATAAATTCATTAAAAAGAGGTTGGAGATGTTGTGTATATGGATGAGGATGGTGAAATAGTGTGGGATAGTAAAACTTGGTGAATGGTGTATATGTTGGAGTTTTAAAAAATCAGTTAAAGAGAGGATGGGTGCTAAAAACTTGGTTAAAAGGAGGTTGGATGATGATGATGATGATGATGCTAAAAAGGGTAAAGAAGGGAAAGAAGAAATGTGGTTTCTAAAAGGTTGGAAGGTTCTAAGATGGAAATATCAAAAATATTTTACAATAAAAGGCAAAGTCAAGATTTAAAGTTATTGGATCATTCATGTGCAGGTGATTTAGGAGATATCAAGGTGCCCATTGAAATAATATTAATGGATTTTCAAGATGATGTCTCAGGACAGACCAGATTTCATTATAAAATTGTTAATTATTAATTAACATTAGAAAGAAGGGATAATAGTGATAATGATTAATGGGTGGCTATTAAAAGGAATTCACCTGCATTTTATCTCTCTGGAAGAAGATTAATGAGAAAGAGGTATCCAAATCCTCAAGTATTTATTACTCAAAAGAAAGGGTGAGAATTGGTTATGAAATTACTGCATGAAGATCTTGGGCATAGAGGAGTTAAAAAAACTTATAGACAAATTTCTGATAGATTTTGGTGGCCTGGTATGAAGCTGAATATTAAAAAATGGGTTCAGTCATGCAAAGAATGTCAAAAGAAAAGTTATTTAAGGCAAAAAGAACCTGGACATGCAACTGGTGAAAATACTCTTTTTGGTAGTGTTAGTTTGGATGCTGCTTGTATTAAGGAGGGGAGATGTATATATTTTATTGTAGCAAGAGATGATTTTTCTGGTTGGGTAGAGGCAGTGCCTCTTAGTAAATTTGAATGCCAGGAATTTTACAGAGTTTTTAATGAAAATCTGGGTATATAGGTATGGAGTTACGTAATTGGTAATGGTTGATGGAGGTCCTGAATTTGGGACAGAATTTAGGAAAGCTATATCAAAAGTTGGATCAAAAGTTAGGGTAGCAACCCCATATTATCCCAAAGCTTAAGGAATTGTAGAATGAGGGAGTCAAGTTATAAAGAATGCTTTGGTTAAAATGTGTGGAGAAAGTGCTGAAAAGTGGAGGCACTATTTACCATTAGTTTTATTTGCTGACAGAATCTGTCATTGGGCCCCAATGGTCTAGAAGAGTTTAATAGAGGTCCAATGGCGGTGATAGGAGGATACTCAAGGATTTCAAATTACATGTACATAGAAGATTATCTTTGTGTTTTATTACTCAATTAAAAGGTAGAATTATATTATTATTATTTCTTAGGTGGGTTAGAATTACGCAGATGTAAATACTAAAACAATAAGTAGTAGCAATAAAAGTAGTATTGTTGGTAATTTATAAAAAATGTGTGTAAGTAAAAAGATGATTCAAAACAACCAAAATGGGAGGCCTTATATACGCAAAAGGGAGAGAAACCACAGAACTATATATCCTATATACAGGAGTATGAGAGAAAAAAGAAAATTCCAGAATAAAATATTGCAAATATTAAGGTTGTTATATAAAGAGTGTATTAATATAGTGTATTTACTGTATATTTCTAATTATTTAATTTATTTCAAAGTTTTGAAAATGTACTTTTAAATAAATAATTTGAATTTTATTTATTTATTTTGGTATTAATTTTTATTTCTCCTCTCACCTGTCATGAGGACATTGTTTGGGAATAAAAATATGAGAGACATCAAATTTAAATATTTACTTAATTTTCTTATTCCCATTAGTTAAATTATTGTAGGTAAGTTATAAAGTAAATATAATAAATAAAATAAGAATAAATTCATTGCTCCATCCTAATAAATAATTAATTATATACTGGGTAAGTCTAGTAGCCTGGCTGAGAATCACTGCCAAAAGGACCACTGGATATTCACCATAAAAACTAGTTTTTGTACAGAACATGGTTTTACCAGTTGATGTAGATGCTGAATCATATCTTGGAGTAGATTGGGAAACAGTCAAAATGACTGAAGAATTATTATGTGCAAAAATGGTTCAGTTAGATAAGAAAGAAGAAGCTCTAGAAAAGACATATTCAAAAATGATTAATATTAGGAATCAGTCAGTCAGATATTGGGATAAGAGGTTGGCTCATAGGTTACAGAATCTTTTGAAAACTAGAGATATGGTTTGGGTGTATTATAGGAGTTTAGAAAAACAGTGGAGTAGAATGTTTGAAGATAGGTGAAATGGACCATACAGATTCAGAGAGCAGGTATCTGCAGGTTCATATATATTAGAAGAGTTTGATGGACTTATTTTAAAAAATAGGGAAGCTGCTTATCAAGCTAAGCAGTTCTATTCTAGGGGCACCAGATGTTCCAAAGTCTAACTCCAAAATTAGGATAAACTACCTACTATTTTTTATGAAGAATAACTCCAAAATGAGGATAAACTACCAACTATTGTTTAGAAGATTTTCCCCAAATGAAGATAAACCACTTTATCATTTTTTAAAGAAGATTTACTCTGAAAAAGAGTATAAACTAAAAACTATCACTAAAATTATCAATAAATAAATTCAAATTTAATAGTTTATGGTGAAGAAATGTGCTGGAATGTAATTCTTCTTTGGTAGACGTTTTCACAGGGGAACCTTCTAAATTTAATATTGACAACTTTGGGATTAATTGATGGGCTGACTGCTCTATACAAAATTACCCCACAATGATTTTTACCATTGTTTCCCTGTTTCTATTTGAATACTGGCATTTTATTTATATATAGGAAGTCCACTAAGGCTCTAAACTGGATCAACATGACATAAAACAATTATGCTCATTCAAAGCTAGATTCAAGAATTTTATATGTTTTATTTTTAATTTTTTTATGTTAGAATTTTATTTTATTTTCATTTTAAAATTATTAAAATTTAATTGTTCTGAGATGATGATCACTGGCTGTGTCAGCCAGGATACTAAACTTACACAGTAAATAATTAATTATTTGCTGGAGTAGAGATACGCCTTTACCTCTCATTTAATGAGTTATACTTACTTTATAAATTAATTATACATTTTTAACTAATTAAAAGGTAAAAATAAGTAAAGATATAACTCTATTGTTTTTTCATATTTTTTATTCTGTAACAGCACCCTCATGACAGCTAAAGAGAAAACTAAAAATACTAAATATCAAATCAAATATTTTTTTTAATTTGACAATTACAGAAAATTAAAAGAAATAAAATAAAATGGACATACACAGATAAATACTGTATATGGGTACATTCTTTATAGAACAACTTTAATTATTTGAAATGTCTAATTTTGAAATTTTTCTTTCTATGATATTCACGTATATAGAATTTTGATTCTGTAGTCTCTCTCTTTTTTTACTGTATAAAGCCTCTCAATCTGGCTGCTTTCATTCATTCCATTCTTACTTTACAAATTTCATTATATACACACTAATCACATATATTAATACTGTTACTACCTTAGTATTTACATTTACATAATGCTAAGTTTTTAAAGTAATAGTAATAATAATTCTTTACCTTTTTATTGAGTATTAAATTATAAAGATAAAAAATATGTACCTCTTTTGAAATCTTGATTTTTCCCCACCTTTCATTACCATTGCACTTTCATAAAATCTTCTAGACCAAATTCACCCCTTGACAACTGAGTGCCTTTCCAAATAGTTTTTGAACCATTGTTATCTTGATTTTGGTGACCAAATAACTATCAACTCCAAAACCTATAGCAATTTTTGGAAAAATTTAAAAGGACAAACTTCAAAGGCACGTGACTAATGTTTTTTTCCCCGACTGGGATTCAAACCTCACCCCAAATTTAACTTTTATATAGGTGTAATTTTACTATATATTTGTAGTGACAATAGCAGTTATTATCTGTAGGTCTCACTCTGCATATTTCATTATATACTTATATCTTTTTACTCAGTACTCTGTAGTTGGCCTTATATTGCTTAAAGTACAGGTGGAGGTGACAGGTATATAATATTTTTTCCCTAGTTAACCAAGATATAGAAATACTGTTCTTAATCTGAGAAGTAATATAATAAATTTATTTAATTAAAAAAATTATATTATTTGATTATATCAGTTGAAAACTTGTCCTGATAATTAAAATATTATTTTATTATTTCAGTTGACAATTAGTCCTGGTAATTAGGATAAGAACAATATATAAATAAATTATTTAATTAATAAATTATATTAGTTGAAATTGGGTCCTGGTAATTAAGAAATATTATATATATAAATTGGTTATTTTGTTAAGAAGTTTTATTAATTAAATCTGTTAATTTTTTTCTTGATAATTAATAGATTATTATATTATTTAGGTTTCTTTTGTCCTGGTAATAAATATTATCAATATATTACTAAAAAAATTTATAAAATATTGTATTAATAAATTATTTCAGTTGATTTTAGTACTGATAAATTGATATATTTTCATTTTTCCAATTGATTAGTAGTCCTGAAAATTGATTTTAAATTAATTATTTCAGTTGATTTTAGTCCTGATAATTGATACATTTTCATTATTTCAGTTGATTAGTAATCCTGGTAATTGATAATAATCTTTAAATATTTTTATTTTATCTCTTATTTTTTTAACAAAAAAGAATAATAACTGACATAATATTAATATTTTTTCCTTCCCTCAGCTCAAGTTATACAAACAATGGCTGAATTAAATATTTCTTCCACCCATAATCAGGAATTGGATCTTCTTGATTATGATTCAAGTTCTGTAAGCTCTCCTTTGACTAAAATTTTTTCAAAAAGTAATCAATTAGTAAACCAAACAGGATGTAGGAGTGCAGGAAGTAGAAATAGAGAAGGAAAACCCTCCCCTGGACTACAAGTCCCAGGTACTACCCCCCCAAGAGAAGCTTCCAAAAGGTTTCAAAATAAAAAAGATGCCAGCTCAGAAACAGGTAAATAACCTGTCAATGCACATCAAGGATTTGTAGTCAGAGGACCTCAAAATAAGGGCAAAGGCAAAGTTCTTAGAAGAAAAAATAAGAAACATGGAAAATTCTCCTCAAGAGAAGAAGAGACATCCACAGGGAGAAAAACCCTTTCCACAGTTGGCTCCTCAACAACAGGAAAATGTGGAAGTGTCAAAATGGAAATTGGAATGAATGAACACCCAATGGGACTCTCTCCAGTCTCAGAAAATTCAGCAGGCTCCTCAAGAAGGACCCTCCAGGCCCCAACATTTAAATCCCACCCCTCTTCACCCTTACCAAGGAGGCAGAAGAAAGAAAAATAATATTCATTCAAATTATGCAAAAAAATGGTAAGGCCTCCCATTGAATCTCAAGTTCCTTTCTTTGTTACTGATTCAGTTTCTTTAGGAAACTTTGGGATGGTGGATAACACCTTGACACCAGGAGAAGCTGGTTCTAGCAGTAAAATTAATCAATTTTATAGTCTTGTAAATAATCCTTTAGTGTTAAATGCTACATCAATGATAAATCCAGAGATGGCTCTTATAGATGAATCAATTGATCCTGAAGTTTATGAGACTCTTGAAAATTACTCTATCTCTCTCCTGAAAAATTCTCCTTATGTAGCAACTATTAATGATCAATATTTGAGAGACATCACCACAAAACAAAATCAGATAATGAATAACTTACAATTGAACCAAAAATTTAATTTCTTGTTAACTGAAAAAGTTTACTAAGGATTGAAAGGTGAGTTGAATAGGGTATCTTATGAATTGTTTAGGTACAAAGTAAATTATGAAAATAAATTTACTTTATGGTAAAATATTAGGAATGATCTATACATCTTACAAGAGACTATGTCTATCTTTTACCAAGTACTACAAGTTCAGAAATTAAATTTAAAAAAATTAAATGACCATTATTCATCTCTGCAAAATAAGAATCAATTATCTTTTGTAACCATCAATAAAACATTAACCAGTATTTAAAGGGTTAAAACTGGGTTAAGAAACATTGAGGAACAACTGAATCCATTTTTATTTGATTAAAAATACTCCTTCACTTTTGGGAAGGAAATTTTTGCACAGGCTACTCCACATGTGCCTGAGCCAAGCTCCTCTAGAGAAGCATTAGTAAAAGAGAAACCTGTAGATAGTTCTGAGTTTTCAAAAAAATTTGATGATGTACCCTGTTCATCTGAAAATGTGTTAAATAGTGAGATTACAGCTAAATTAGAGAAATTGAAACTTCTTCTTACACAGAAACAAGTAAAACAGAATGAAACCACCTCAAATCAGAAAAATTGGACCAAAATTGGCCAATATCCTACATTTGATGGTGATTCTTCCTCTGACTGGCAGCAATACATCTGTAGGATTTACAATCTTTAGAATTCTTATAAACTACTAAATGAAGAAATTGTATATAAATTAATTTCTTTGTTTTCCAATTTTTCCCTCATGTGGTATGAATCTGTCATCTTGGATAATAATGATTACTCTTAGGAGGCTTGGAAAAAATTAATTAAAGCACAGTTTGGTGGTTCAAAATTAAAGTTAGCACAACAAAGTCAGTATGAGGAGTCTAGATATAGCAGATCCTCTACAGAAAACCCTATTTAGTTCCTGATGAAACTAGTAAAAATCTTAAGAGCAATGGATCCAAAGATGGATTATGAAATCTGGAAGGACAATATCTTTTATAAATTGCCAATGTCTTTGAGAGACTTAATTGTTGCAGGGACTGAATTCTCCAGGGAGCATTCTTCCTTTTTTAATACTTTTAATGAAGTTCTTTTAAATAACAGGTATTAATCTAAGAAGTTCTTCCCAAGACTTTCAGTGGAGAGACCCTCCAATTACCAACAAAAACTTCCTGAAAGAGTTTTTAAAGCCTCTGCACCTGTTGCACCTAAAAAATATGCAACAAAAACTTTCTTTAAATTCAGCAAGCCTTGGAAGAAATGCCATGTTTGTGACAAGAAAATAAACCTTGTCAAAAAAACAGAGGAGCCTGCTGATGACACAGTTGCACTAGATGATACTTCAAGTGATTTTTCCAGCAAAATTTCTTATAAGTCAAACAAGGAAATCTTTATTCTGGATGATGATATTCAATGTCTAAATAATATTGGAATTGAAAGCAATTATTCTTCCACAGTTGAAGATTCTGAAATCATAAGAAATCTTGAGGACACCTCAATTATAATTTCCGCTATCAAGACACCTGTCTTGATTAATGGAAATAACATTGAGGTTGTTTTTGATTCTGGAGCTTATGGAAGTTTTTTATCTGAAAAAGCACTTGCTTCAGTTGATCAGGATTATAAATTAAAACTTATGCCTATCATTTCTGTAAATTGGAGATGTTATGGCTCTGTTTTGTCCCCCATTGGTAAATACAAATCTACGGTATTTTTTAAATATAACAATGGTTTTGTAAGAGCTATGTGTGACTTTTTAGATATGAATAATTTTAACTTAAGCAACTGGTTCATTGTGGGAAATGATAAATTAACCAAATTTGGAATTAAACTTGATCCCTCAAACCAATTCTTCAAAATGGGGTTTAATGTGAAGAGAAAATTTAAAATTTCCTCCTCCAAAAATTTATTAACACCAGGATTGAACACATTTCATTCTGTAGTTCAATGTAAAAGAAGATCTAAAAAATAAATGCCTGCCCTTCTGTCTGAAATCGACACAGCTTCATTTGGAGAACAACTTTCTGGTAAGGAAAAATATTCCAGAATTCAGTTAATAAAATATTTTTCTATGGCATTTGCTCATGGGTCACATGAATTAGGATTGGTAAAATAATAAATGAAGCTTTCATTATCTTTCCCATTAACTGCAATACTACCTAGTTTAAAGAAGAAACCTTATCCTGCTTCTCCCGCAAAGAGAAAAGATGTTGAAGACAATATCTGTACCCTTTTAAAAATGAATATTATTGAAAAGGTAGTTGAAACACCTAAACATTGTGCTATCTCACCTTTACTAATTTCTTAAGAGAATGATAAAGCCAGTTTATGTGTTGATTATTGAGCATTAACTACTTATACTGTAGATGATATCTATCCTTTACCCAGAATTAGCTCTATCCATACTACCTTACAAGGTGCTAAACATATCAGCTGTTTAGATGGTAATTAAGTATATTACCTTGTACCTGTTGAGAAGAAAAACCAGAATTTCCTGATGATTGCTACTCCTATGGGTATATATAAGTATATTAGGATGCCATTTGGCTGCAAAAATGCCCCTTCAGTTTCTCAGAAATTTATGGATAACACATTCCATCAGGAAATAATTGAAGGATGGCTAATGGTTTATATTGATGAAATCATCATATTATCCAAGACATTTAAGGACCACCATAGCCACCTGTGTAAAGTGTTCCATAAGATGGATGAGATAAATATGAAACTTGCTTTGAAAAAATGCAAATTTGGTTTTCATTCTTTGAAAGTGCTTGGTCACGTTTTCTCAGGGTTACAGATATGTGTTGACCAGAACAAAGTGGCAGCCATACAACAGGTAAAAGCTCCTACTACAGTCAGAGAGCTCCAATATTTTTTGGGAATTTTTGGATACTATAGATAATATATTAAAGATTATCAAGTCATAGCATTACCCCTCAGCTAATTAACTAGGAAAGATGTTGCTTTTGTCTGGAACAGTGAAAGAAAAAGAGCTTTTGACACTATGAAACATTGTTTGATGTCAGAACTAATTCTGGCCTTTCCTGAATTCTCTGAACCATTTGTTTTGTACACTGATACCAGTTTCATTGGCCTTGGTGCTACTCTCCATCAAAAAAAAGTTAAGAATGACAAAGTATCAGATTGATTTCAGCACCAAGTCTTGCTTTTCCTGACTCTAATCAACCATTTGTTTTATACGCTGATGCTAGTTTTATTGGTCTTGGTGCTGCCCTCCATCAGAAACAAGTGATGAATGATATAGTATCAGAAGTAGTAATTTGTTATATCTCAAGGACCTTGAGAAATAGTGAATTGAAATATGGTGCCACAGAACTAGAATGTTTAGCAGTAGTATGGGCTCTAGAGAAGCTACATTGTTACCTGGATGTCCAGAAATTTGAACTTGTCACTAACTGCAGTGCAGTAAAGTCACACCTAAACTTTAAAATACCTAACAGACACATGTTCAGATGGCAGTTGACTTTTCAAGAATACAGAGGAAGTATGAAAATAATTAATAAGGCTGGTATTTTTCACTCAAATGTCTATATTTTATCAAGTTTACCTTTTACAAATGATGACTCTAATCCTGCATATGATCATCAGGATCAAATAGTTCACATTCATGGTATATATGCGGTTGATATGGAGGATGAGCTATTACTGCTTATTATGGATTCATATGATAAAGACGCTGACTTTAAAATTCTGTGTACTATATTAAATAATTTAAAGAATGCTTCAATACAAGCATTAATTAAAACCCTACCACCAAAGTACCAGATTACTGTAAAAAAGGTAAACTTTCAATTGATGAATGCTACCTCTTTTATGGATCAAATATGAGTAATTTTATTGTTATTCCTACTTCTATGAAAGAAATAATCATGAAAATTTGACATGATGACATATTGGCATGAAATTTTGATCTTGAAAAAAAATTATCAGCATTAAAAATACTGCTTGGTGGGCTAAAACTACACAATATAGGGGGTGGACTTGCTAGCAAGTCCTCAACCTGAACTCAGATGGAGCTCAGATGGAACTCAGACTGAACTCATACTGAACCCATACTGAACTCTACTTGAAAACCCACCTAAAAATGTTCTGCTAAGTGGTGTTCATCCCTGATTGTATGGTTCCTTTATCAAAAGCTCAATGTGTGTTCAATCTGTGGTGAGTTTGGGTCCAAGTTTGCGGACTTGCTAGCAAGTCCGCCCCCCATATTGTGTGGTGTAATATGTCTGAAGATACCAAAAAATATGTTGAATCCTATGATTCTTGTAAGAAATCAAAAGGATTAACTGGAAAAAAAGCTGGATTGATGCAACATATTGAATCTCCTGATGAACCATGGAAGATTATAAACATGGATTTTCTAACAGGATTTCCCATTTCTAGGAAAAAAAGGTTCTGGGTTATTGTGGACAGATTTACAAAAATATGTAAATTCAACCCTACTCACAAGTATGTTTCCACTAAAGAATAAGTCTTTTTGTTGTGGTCTCATCTGTTTAATACTGCTGGTCTCCTACAGACCATAATCTCTGACAGAGACCATAAATTTACTTTTGAATTTTGGATGTCTCTGATGGATGTGTGTGGTTGTAATCTGAAGCTTTTTACTGTAAATCACCCCAGACTGATGGATTAGCAGAAAGAGTGATTCAGACTTTAGAGGACATGATAAGAAGGTATTGTGACTTTGGCTTTGAGTATAAAAACAATGACAGGCTCACTCATGATTGGGTCACCTTACTTCCTGGTTTGGAATTTGCTTATACTAGCACTATTCATTCTGTTACTCAGAGAAAGCCTTTTGAGCTCTGACTTGGATGTTTCAAATACTCCTGCTGTCAGCCTAAATATCCTTAGGACTGCGTATCTCTTATACTTAAAATAAGATAGCCTTAAGTAAATTAAGCTTATATCTTAAAAATAAGGTTAAAATAATAATATATATTATTTTATTATATATATATATAATTATTATTCTATTATATAACTTATAGTAGTTTAAATAGCTTATCCATGGCCTAATAATACTTATTAAGGTGTTAATGGAGTCATAATATACGTATCTTAAGTGATATGAAGTAATTATTGACATACATAAGCTTATATGTATACATAAATCTCATATTCAGTGAAATATGCAGTATATTATGTATATTTAGTTATATAAGTGGGTTTTAGCCCCTTAATAGCCTATATCCTTTGTTTTTCTGCTTATTTTAGGTCATATGGACAAAATCAGTGGACTCACAAAGCCTACAGAAGCATAGACACCTATATCAGGCTCATACACCCAGTTTGGAAAACTTAATTTTCTTCCTTGGATGGTTATTCACGGATTTATGGGTTGGAAGGACATTTCTGGGTTAATGTGGATGCTTGGGGATGTTATTGGGGGCTTGGACATTTTATTTGTTTCTTTAATATGCTTTTGGCTTCATTAAATCTCTTTTTGATTATTTATTTTACCTGTTTCTTTATGGTATCCACTTTTATCTGGATTTTTCTATTTATGGTATAGATCTGTGTTATTATTAATAGTGATGTAGGGTCCTTACTGGAGGTCTGGGTGTTGAAACTGCTTGAAGTGGACGCCATGGGGAGGTGATGGGCCCTCACAGTGCTGTAATTGCTGGGGATAGCAGTGACATCATCTGGATTGAAGGTCTGTGCACTCCAGTGGATTTGGGTATAAGTAAGGAGGAATTTTGACGGTTATTTATCATCATTCAATTACTACAATTCCAACAAACACTACTATACAATTATTAACATTTAGAAATATATTATAAAGCCATTATAAATTGATATTATCTTTATATAAGCTATAACTATATTTTATACATCTATTTTCCACCACTAGCACGCATTAAAATCCAAGTATTGTGAGTTTTATTTGAGTGTAACTATTTTATTAGTCTTCCCCTGAGGTTTAATCATTAAATCATTTATTAATAAGTAGTAGGACCATAAATAAACACTATTATATCATACTTATATACTAGACTATACTGACACCTGCCCAAATTCTCAATAATAAAATAATTAAATTAGTTTTACATCATGGTGTAAAATCTTTTCTTCAAATGCAACAGCTTTGCAGAAGTCATGCTCAAAAATTTATTGAAAAATCTTTTGAATATGAGAAGAAGAGATGCGATAAATCCTATAAATAATACACTTTTAAAAAGGGTGATGAAGTACTGATTTTTACAGTCCACTTCAATTTTCAAGGTAATAACAAATTAAAAGACCCATTTGTAGGTCCATTTGTTGTCGGAATAATAGTTGGTGATAATGCAGTGGAGGTTATCCTGTAAACTCTAAATGACAGGAAACATCTCGTTTTTTTAATATCTCTTTTGAAACCTTACACATTCAATAGTGATTTATTACCCAAAAGGAGTGGAAGACCAAAGGAACCCCCTAATTAAATAACTGAAACAGCATAAATTGATAAAATTCTAAATGACAGAATTCTCACTTCTGAAAAAGGTACTAGATTTTATTGAGATTCAACAATAAATCTTCTAAATATGATTCTTGGATTCCTGGGAAAGAGATATTTAACCTTCCTGCTCTACCAAAGAAAAAAAATCATGGCATTTTTTTGATTTATTTTTTTAGGGTGAGGGAATGTCAGTTAGGCTACTAAACTTTCACAGTAAATAATTTATTTTTTACTAGATTGCAGATACAGCTTTACCTCTCATTTAATGAGTTATACTTACTTTATAAATTACTTATACAATTTTAACTAATTAATAGGTAAAAATAAGTAAAGATATAACTCTATTGCTTCCTCATATTTTTTATTCTGTAACAACATCCTCATGACAGCGAAAGAGAAAAGAAAAAGTACTAAATATTAACTAAATATTTTTATTTTTAATTTTAAAATTACAGAAAATTAAAATAAATTTAATAAAATGGATATATGCAGATAAATACTGTATATTTGTTCATTCCTTATAGAAAAAATTTAATTATTTGAAATGTCTAATTGTGGAATTGTTCTTTCTCTGATACTCATGTATATAGAATTTTGATTCTGTAGTGTCTCTCCTTTTTTCCTATATAAGGCCTCTCAATCTGGCTGTTTTTATTTATTCAATTTTTACTTTACAAATTTTATTATATAGAGACTAATCACATATATTACTACTTTTACTACCTTAGTATTTACATTTGTGTACTTCTTAGCTTTCAAAGTAATAATAATAATAATTCTATACCTTTTTATTGAGTATTGAATTATAAAGACAAAAAATATTTACCTCTTTTTAAACCTTGAGTTTTCCCCACCTTTTTTGCCGTTGGACTGCCATAAAATCTTCTAGACCAAAAGCAACCCTTGACAGGTGGTCTCTAATCACTTTTGAAAATTGGAGGGAGATCACCCAGTGATCATTTCTATTTCTTTATTATGATTTCAAATTTTTCAATAAATATTTATGTTTATTTTCAATTTATTTTCTTGTGTATCCTGGGTCCAGGTGCACTTTAATGTGGGCATGATAACAGGGGTATGGCTCATCAAATAGCTGGGGGGCATCTTTTAAATATATTTAATGTAATTTTTTAAACTTTAGGACATTTTTTATATATATATACATATTTTATTCTTTTCAAATTACTATTCTCACATAAAAAAGGAAAGAAAAAAAAGGAAGAATAATAATTATAATTAATTTTTATTTATTTTTATAATTTTAGTTTATTTCTATAAAACATTTTATACTTTTTTAGGGAGAAGGGTCTAATGGAGTGTGAAATCTGTTAAATTCTATCTCAAGATATGATTTTAGTCTTCCAAGACTTTAAACTGGCTAATTTTCAAGAATATTTCAAGACTTTTGGATTTACGTTTTATAGATCTGTTAGTCCATCAAGGCTTTAAACTGAATACTTATGAAGATTTTTGAACTCTATGGGATCTTTTAGTCCATCAAGACTTAAAACTGAATTTTAAAGAGTAAAATTTAAAGAATATACAAATGACACAATCTTTGGTCCACTATGATCTAAAACTGGAAATGAACTATAGGATTTGGTCCTCTAAGACCTTAAACTGGAAATAAAACATCAAAATGTCAATCATTGGTTCACTATGACCTAAGACTGGCATATTTACTCTCACTTTGGTCCACCAAGACTATAAACTGGAAATTGATTAATATTTTGGATCTCAAGGATATTAGGTGGGAATGTTAATCAAGAGGGATATTCAATTCATTAATTTTTAATTTTTCACTGGTTCATCAGTACTCAAACTGGTACTCACTCATTTGAACAACTCAGTCATTAATGAAAATAGTGCAACTAACTTTAGGCTATGTAATTGTTATTAAATTAAGTTATTTGGGATTAAAGAAAGATGGAGATTTAAAGGTTATTTATGGAGATTGTTTAAAGTCAAAAATATAGGTGCTAAAGTATCTGGAGAATCATGATTTTTTTAAAAAAAAGTAGGAATGATTTAGAAGGGTTTGAAATTTATTTGAATGTTGTGATGCTGAATCATAGAAGAAGGATAGGATTTGGATTTAGTGGGTCTTTTTGGTAGGCTATTTTGGAGGAATCTTGGAGGACCTTATGGTGCAAATGGAATCAGAGTATTAAGCTCAAGGGGAATCCCAATGGGAATGGAATCAAAAACTTTCAGCTCATTAGGGAGGCCCTCTTTCTCATGCTGTGAAAGAAGGATGAAGACTGGTAGAGGAGAGTCTGAAGGAATTAAAACTTTGCTCTCAGTAGTGGAATAATCACAAGGCAAATACGGTTTATAAAAGTTTATTTCAAATTATGTAAATTAAATGACATTTAAAGAAGAATTTATATCAACCAGACAAAATTTATCTTCAGCACTAAAAGAATAAAAGAATCAAAGTAATAAATTTTAAAGAAGAAAAGACAATCAAAATTAATAAACTCTTTAGAAATTTTCAACCGCAGTATCAAAAGACTTTTCAATAGTGACCTTCACCTCATAATTTCTTCATGTTGAAAAGGATGAAGAGAAGATTAATATATGATCAATTAATTATGCAAATTAAAAGAATGAGAACATTCTTCATTGGAGGGAGGATGTGGCAGTCTAAAGTTTAGTATGGCACTCAAGTATGTTATAATAAATTTTTGGGGAATGAATTTTGAGATTGGAAAGGCAAATCTAATTTAAAAATGGTCATATTAAATAAAATTAGAATTAAAAAAGAATAAAAGGGTTAATTTTATGACTCAAGATATAAAAAATAATTACTGGACAGGAAATTAAAGAATATGTTTAATAAAGCATGGAAATTAAATTCAGGAGTCTCAAAAACTTTTAGGAAGATTTCTGGAATTTTTACTATTTTTCTACTATTTTTAATATTTTTATAAATTATTTTTGGTTATTTTTGATTTTTCATAATTTACTTAACTTTGATAATTTCTTACTAATTGAATATGGCTATACAGACTACAGAAAATTAAATGGATTAGAAAGGAGAAGTATCTTTATCATCTTTAATTTTTCTAGATTTTTTATTAGTATTTTAAAGGTTCTAATTGAGTCTGGAAATCTGTACAAGCTCCGGAATACTCCGGTTAGGTAAAGTTGGGCACATGAAATACTATGCATATAAAGCCTTTAGACTCAAAATATGATAAATCTAACTAGAAATATAAAAGTCTGTATCTTAACAATCATCATATCAGTGAAGAATAACATAAAACAACCAAGAACCAACAACACATATATAACAATCATTAATATTATATATAAAATCAAAAAATTGTAATGCCCTTATAAATATAACACTTTTACAAAAATTTATATTAAATTCACACATCATCATAAATATTAAACTATAGGGTACCATTATAAAGGTCTCATCACCAGAGATCTGATTTTAACAACTAAATCTTATAAAAATAATAGCTTCATAAAAACATATTATTCAATCATTTATGTAACTTTTCTAAATATAACTTCAGTGCTGTGTTTTTCAACCTCATTATAAATAAAACTGACTCTACATCTCAACACCATTGATAATTAATATTTTATTGGTCATTTCTTATCAAGTAGAGGTTATAGCTTAGATAATTGTGAGCTCTTTATTTACTTAAAGGGACAGGGTTTTCTTCGGTTTATCCAACTCCCTTGCATTCTTCTTTCAGAAAGGTAGCTTTAAGAGTCTTTCTACAATGTCAAGAGTCATTAAAGAAAGTTTAGTATAATTAAATTATCATTTAATTCAAGTGGCTTACATTCTTATAATTCTTCTACCAAATCTCCCTTATTCTTTCCCTCTAATCTGCTCAAGGAGGGCACAGCCTTCACTACTGACTGCTGTCTTTTACCTGCTCCTTACCTGCGCTATTCTCCACCTCACTAGCACTGATCTTCCCCTTACACTCCCTTGCTAGATAACCACCATTTCCACATCAGAGGAACAGCCCTCTACTCATAGGCTTCTGGTATTCCTCATCAGATGGCCTTTTCTACCCACTACTGCAGTGTACATTGACTGAATCAATGTCCATGGTGTTTGGGTCCTTGTCACTGGCCCCTCCTGAAGGGGCATATTGTGCCACTGTAGAGCACCACTTCAGCTATCCATTTGTGAATTTGTTGTAGACAATCCTATAGTACTTGCTATAGGCCTTGATCAAGGGAGTTGGAGAAAAACCAGAGAGAAAATCCCCTGTCCCTTCAGAAAAATAGAGTGAGATTTACTTGCTAAAGTAAGTTGGTTCCTGTTTGCTAAAGCCTCTTTTTCAACACACTTGACTGCTTGATGAGCCAAGAAAGTAGTCCCCAGACAGACTACCAGACCAAAGAACTGAAATGTAGACCAATGTCCACACCAGAGAAAGCAAAGATACTTGATGTAGGCTGAAAATTCACACCAGAGACAGCAATAATACTTGATATAGCTTGCAAGACTATACAAGAGAACTTGTTGCCAAAGTTGAGTTAAATGAAGAACTAACCTTGCAACAAACACAGCCAATTGTGGTCAAAAACAGTGAAAACTGAGTGAGGAACAAGGATATCACCTACGGATGGTTGTATGATAATTAAAGTTGCCCCAAACTGTCTTATTCACTATGTACACACAGACCACTATCTAAGAGCCCATGCACACCAACGAATTTGGCGCCTGTACCAGCCAAACTGAATAAAAAACCCTCCAGAAGCGCTTCCCAACCTTCTAAAACAGAGGCGGGCGGGCCGCCCGACGTCAGAGGTGCCGCCTGAAGCGGCCCGGCCTCCTTGAAGCCAGAAAACCATTAAAAACACCTAATCTACTTAGAAAAATTAGCTAAAACTACTAAAACCCTTAAAACACAGAATTACGCTATAACAACATTGAGACATGAAATATAGAGCTAAATTAGCCCTACCCAGTGATACTAAGTACTTAACCCTAAGACTTAAGGTTAGCCCATAAAACACAAAAAACAAAATTAAACAGCTATCTTTGTAACTGAAGAATGAGGAAATGACCCCTTAAAACTTAGAATATGAAAAATATTATCAAGACATGAAATATATAGAAAAATCGGGGCTATCCAATGATAGTACCCACATACCCGCAGTCCTAATATTCATGTAATAAAACCAGAAAAACACCCAATTCTCCAACAGATGCCAATTAAGACATGCACAAACAGCACCAAACAACACAACAAAGGCCCCTGCCAATGTTGGAAGACCACAGCATGAACTCATTGTCAAATTGGATGGCTAGTTCCATGAGCACTTGGAGGGAGGTTGAATGAGGGTGAATAACTAGGGTGTTCCTGATTTTTTGTGAGCCCATTTCTAAAGTGAAACATGAGTGCTTCTTTTCCCCATGTTGTAACAAAGCTGTCATGGCCCCGGAATTCAGACACATACTCAGCAATAGCTTGTTTCTGTGGAGACTGGTTGAGAGCATGCTCTGAGGTTGTGGCCACATCAGGGTCACCAAATTCCAATTCAAATGCTTCCATGAACTGAGGGAAATATGTTGCCAACTTGCCATTTGCATGGATTTCCTTTGTATATGGCCTCGCCCAGTGTGCCCCCTTATCTTTCAGGTATGAGATTAAAAATCTAACTTTTGATCCCTCATCTGGGAACTGATGGTAATTGAGAAGGATGTAAATATTTCCCTGAACTGTGTACTGATATTCCCAGGGAACTCTCTTTCCATTGAATATTTTTGGGACAGAAATCTTTGGCTTTTAACAAGGGGTGCTGGTGTTGTGAGCCATTCCTGTGCCTCATATTCAGCAACGTCCAGTTCTGCTTGAGTGAGGCCGTGGTATGAGGGCCTTTCCTTGGCTAGAAGTCCCATTAGTCTGGTTTTTTGCTCTTGCATTTCAGAAAGGGTTGCTATGTCAGGTTGACCTGAGAGGTTCATTGTTCTTTAGTATTGTGCCAATTAAGAGATGGGACAAAATGTTAAGACCTGAGAAGGCAGACTACCACTGGTGCTAACACTAGCCTTAGATGAGACTGGCTATTCTGCGTACAGAAGTGAGACTAACTAAGACTGACTATATTGGGACTTCCAACAGTGAACAAAGACAGAACTGACTATGCCAATTGGCAGTGAGGCTAGAGAGTAATTGGATTTACTAGATAGGTTGTCTTATAGAGAGCACTCCAAAGTTATTACCCCATAAAACCCCCTTATGCAATATCCACTCTTCTGCCTCTTTACAATGCATACCACCCATAGTGCTCCTCCCTACCTCTCAACCAAATCTTAACAATGACCAGCACACTTCCAAGTGTTTTTACTAGCATTTTTTTTACTGAATTTGACAGATATGGAATTTGTCAATCTGGAAGATGATTATATCTTCTCATCTAATGTTATTATTAAATATGGAGTCTTTCAATACAAGATTCATATGGACAAAAAAGATCCTAATTTTCTTACATTGGGGGTTTTCCTTTATTTAATCCTACTACTCACTACGCAATATAGGGTGTGGACTTGCTAGCAAGTCCCCAACCTGAACTCAGATGGAACTCAGACTGAACTCATATTAAACCCATACTGAACTCTACTTGAACACCCACCTAAAACTGTTCTGCTGAGTGGTTTTCATCCCTGATTGTATGGTTCCTTTGTCAATAGCTCAATGTGTGTTCAATCTGTGGTGAGTTTGGGTCCAAGGTTGCAGACTCGCTAGCAAGTCCGCCCCCCATATTGTGTGGTGACTGGGCTACCAATTCCTTCACCTGCTTCACTCAAAGGTCATAGATTATACTTTCCTGATCACAAATATATTATCAACTTTGGATTAGGGAATGGTGTGGTGGAAGCAATTTGTAACTCTTCACAAGACAGCCATCAAACAACTCAAGCTCCTCCTGGGTTAGAGTTTTATGAAAAGTTTACTCATTTTAGTTTCTCATTTCAGATCAACCAAAATTCTATAAATAGGGTAAGTAAATTGAGGCAAGAAGTTTCAATGAAAAGTAAAGCTAAAGGGAGGGAGGCTAAGTATGGTAAATAAAGGATTTCAAAAGATTCATTTTTATTTCTTATATTTATAATTAATTATTCATCAAAGACAATCATCAACTTTAAGTAATGGGCCATTGGGCTTTGCTGATGTATAAAGGTAATCATTAAAACAATTAATTGATCAAATGAGTTCACAATACAATTCTATGTCAATTTATTGTTTGGCTTTGGTCACATCTAAATCAATTGTCTGTTAGTATTCTGAATGCCATTACCTTTACTTGGTTGATTATATTTTTTGAAAAATTTATTTATTCATTTATTAAATAAAAATGAAAATTTGGCAATCCTGACCCACTCCCAGAGTAAATTGAAGGGGAGGGTATTTCCATTTTAATTTATTTTTGACCTTTTAGGGGAGGGTATTACCATTTTTTTTCTTTGTGTGATTTGGTTGGAATTTTTTTTAAATGTATATACCCTTAATAGAAAAAAATCTCCCTTTGAAAATTAATAATGCATGAAACATGAATTTACTTTCATGTTAAGCAGAAAGTGTGTAATCCAAAAAACATTTAACTATTTAGGTCTCAATTCTCAAGAGGGTAAAAACCAACAAAAATTTCAAGATAAAAAGATTAACAGAAATATGAGTGTGGAATTTATAAAAGCTAGTTCCTTCCCTCAAAAGATTATTGTAGATTTTTAGGAAATTCAATGAATTAATCTTGTCCTTTCTAGCAACATTAGAAAATCTTACCTAGTCCTTAATAGCTTCTCAATATGATATCTCTACCATCATTATCATCTACTTAAAAAGAAAATAGTACAAGAGACTATAAGCTTAAAAGGGGGTACTGCATTCCTTGAAATTATTTTGAAAGGTTCAATTAATATTGTGTCAAAAACACCAGAGTAAAGAGATTCTCTTTAACTTGTGAATTTTGTCAATGGCGTCATTTACAATGTGATTTCCTTAAGCTCAATTCAGATACTCAAGGCCAATTTATGTGGTGTAAGCAGAGTCAGCAAGATGATATTGATTTTCATCAAAGTAATTCTCAGGGTTTTGAGAAATCATCATTTGTTGAAAAAATGAAGAGTTATGGTAAGCTCCAGGAAAGCTGGCATGAAATGTATAAATTTCTTACTTATATTGCAAACCAATTGGAGAGCAATAGAAAACCTGAAAAAAGAAAAAGTAAGAGAGGATCAGTATTATATGTAAGAATATGTAATTTATAGATAATCACTGACCTCTTTTTCAAATCAAATAAACAATTTCCATCATTTTCAGGCTTTTGGCTCAAAGGAATGGTTTTTCCATCAAAAAACCAATACATGCAGGGAATGCTTCATTTTGAATGACCTGTAAGTTTTAAAGCCTAACCTCCTTAGTGGGCCATGTGAGGAATTGTGATTGAAGTGAATATATGGCTTTAATGGTTCTCTTGGTGTATAAATTAACTGTTCCATGACTTTTACTGAAGAGTTTCTTGAGACAAGTTATGGCAGCTCCATTTCCATTTGAGCCAGATCAGTAAAGTGCCACAGAGATTTGTATTTCAGGGTCCCTCTGTGGGAAATGTGAGTTGTTGTGGTAAATATGATTATCATGAATCAAATTATGTAAGTATTTAAAACCATGATAATAAGCTCATGAAATTTTCTGAAAAATGGTTTCAGGTATTTCAGAAAAATGTAAAGTCTATATTTTGGTTGATGGTGAATGGATGGGGTTTGGGAAGTAAAGTAGCAGCTCTCTAACAGGTGACTCATATAAAAAAATCAAAATCAGAATCAGAATCAGGTTCAGATTCAACCAAAAGATCAAGGGCTAGAGCACCAGTAGTTGTTTGAAGTTGTTAAAAAGTGAAGGACTCATTTTGGTGCTTGGAGGAGAAAAATAAGAGCAAGAGTAATCAAGGGTGTGATAAATTAAGTGTTATACTATGATTTTGGGGTTCCTTAAGACTTGATAAACCATTTACTGTGTGTGTATAAATAAGCCCATAATGATTAGGTGAAGAAAAATTTTAAGGTATGGGTGTGTGTGTACCTAATGCTGAGTAATCAAGTTAAGGGGAAGAAGTTCTTGAGGGGCTTGGATGTACCCAACAAATGGCATGTGAAGGAAAAATCATGCTGTTGAAATATACCAGTTAATGGGGTATGTAATTTAAATTAAAATGACTTACTTGGTACCTTTTTGAAGCTTGCTTTAATGGAATATATGGTAATTTTTGACACCCCCTATTTATTATACATGATATATAAAAATTAAATATGCATAATTCATGATGCATGCATATTGAATCCACATATTGTGTACAGTTTCCTGCCAAAAGTTGGTGAATGTTTTTTTTAATGTACCTCACTCAATATTTCTCAAAAAAACATCTAGTTTTGTATTCTGGCTCAAAAGTATGTTTCTAATCAATCTAACAACCTAAAAATACAAAATAACTGGAATAAAATGAAGAAAAATTCAAAATATAAAAAGTAATTTTTTTAGCCACACCTAAGATTTTTTCAGACAGGTGAGATACTTACCTGAACATAGCCCAGATATCACAGAATGACTTCTCAAAAGCAAAAGTTAAAAAAAATTATTGAAAAATATAACCAATTTATTGTGTTTATTCCCCCTAAGTACCATTGTTCACAAATTTACCAATCATGCCAAGGGGATATTCAAGTTTCATTCAAATTTAATCATGAAAAGCAAGTATGACCCAAACAATGATTTGGAGTAGAACTATTAGTTAGTATAGTTAGATATGAGGTAGTATAAGGATCAGAGGAGTGTGTGTAAGGTGAAAAAGGTTTAGTTGCATGCAGTGAAGACTTTGGAAGTGTTTCAATGAGAGAAAAAGTTTAGGTTTTGATGTATTAAGCTGCAATAAAAGTAGGGAGTGGAAAAAAAAATTCTTGAATAAGAAATAAGATGAGGATCAGTGAATGGCTTTCATGAGAAGATGAAAAGAATGATGAAAGGGAAGTAAATTTCAATGAAAAATATGCAAAATGCATAAAAATTCTGTATACAGACTTTTGGTAGGCCACTGTACAGCACCCCACAAGAAGTCCTCAATTTTTTTTTTTGTATATGCTCTTCTTCCAGCCACCACCTCATACTCACCATTCACCACACAATATGGGGGGAGGACTTGCTAGAAAATTGGCAACCTTAGACCCAAACTCAACACAAATTGAACACACATTGAGCTATTGATAAAGGAACCATAAAATCAGGGATGAACACCACTCAGCAGAACAGTTTTAGGTGGGTGTTCAAGTAGAGTTCAGTATGGGTTCAGTATCAGTTCAGTCTGAGTTCTATCTGAGTTACATCTGAGTTCAGGTTGAGGACCTGCTAGCAAGTCCACCCCCTATATTGCGTAGTTATTGTACTCACATTTTCCTTACTGGTGTCACCAGATGGACTATCCAAAAAGTTGAGGGTTTTCCTGCGTAAGTGAGACCAATAAAAGTGATTGCAGACATTCTTCAAAGCACAAAGGAATGCTTCAAGGGAGTGGCTAAAAAAGATATGTCAATGATAAATTACTTGCTTTGAGGTATGTTTGAGATGAATAATAATGTATGGTAGAGTAACACTAGAATTCAAGGAATCCCACAAAGGTTTTAAACTTAATAACCAAAAGTGATTTTAAATTTTTAATAGTTTGAATAGAATTTGATTATTAAGAAAATTAGGGAAAAATAATAGCCTCATATAAATTTAAGTACCATCAGAACAATATTATTATTTGATTCTAAGTAATGTCAAACAAGATCCCCCCAATTATATAGACAACTTCACCTTGCATCAACCCCTTAAATAAACTGCACTTAATCTATCACTGACCCTCCAATACATCCCACAGATCCTTTAACCTTGCTCCTATTTCTACTCACACACCTTTAATTACCCTTAAACACACAATAACCCAACATTGAAGCTGTACTATTGATCTGAGCACTAATACATTGTGCATTTGCTTAAAATTGAAAAGTATAAGCAGATAACTGACTAATTTAGATTTAAGGTTTATATAGCACAGTCTCTAGGGTGTTCAAATTGAGACAAAAAAGGGAAAAAGCAGTTACTAAGTAGATGTTGCTTTCTGCACTTCAAGTATGGATTTGTGTACTGATTTATGGATTAAAAGATTGACTTTTTCTTCAATTGTCATGAGGAAGGTGACAACTGGCTCACATATTTCTAAAAGATCTTATAAATTAAACATATCTCACTTTTCTGTTTGTTTTTCAGAATTTTGAAAAACATTACTTTTAAAGTGGCCAATATAGACGTTTTACAAGAAAATTCTAACATTAAGCTATAGCCCTATGGTAGAATCAATCACCAGTGATTAAGCCCCCATTTGTTTAGGAATTGAAGAAGCAATATTTGTGAAAATTTACATTGGCATGTTATTCCAGACTGTATAATGCAGAAATAATTTCATCCTTTGTGTGGTAGCAGAAAACATAGTGAAAAAACAAATCATCATTTTCTATTGCATTGTGTATCATCTTTACCTAAGATTTTTCAGGTTTGAGTAAACTGCCATGTTTTTCAATTGTGACTTAGAATTTATGTTTTTTAAACAGTGAGATTCCATGATGAGAAAAAAATCTCAATAATCAAGACTGAAGCAAGATTTAGAGATGTTGGAAAAGATTGATGGTAAGTGGTAGAAGTTGGATGAGAATCCAAGAGCTTGTGTTCTTTCTGAATAAAAAGATTTTTGAATATCTTGAATGAAATTTCAAACTAAAAAACATAGTGTGATGGTTGTGAAGTACTGCAAATATAATTGATATTGAATATTTATAGTAGATATTTGTATGCATATATGATATTGCATATACAAATTCCATATTCATTATCCCAAACTTTGGTCATATTGGCCTCAACTGATGTTCAATATGATTCTGAGGGTCTGATCAACCTGTGATCAAGTACCATTCACCCTGGGTTCAAGCTGTGACAAAATTCATTTTCAACCTGTTTTCATCTGGTTTACAAGAAGCTTCCCAACATTTTCCAAATGGTTTTCTTACAAGTTAAAACAGAGGGGACTGCTAGCAATACCCTTGCAAACTTTCTGTAGTGTCTATTTCTTTTTTATTTTTATTTTATTTTTGGCTTGGAAATTAATTTTTTTTTTCTTGGGTAAGACAATTTTTTTTTTTTTAGAAAAAAGAGTATCATAGTATGGAGCTACATTTTTGTTTTTTGAGTAAAATCAATTTTTTAGTAGAAAAGATAACCCTCTTTTAGGTTTTGTAATCTTATTTTTTCTTTCCTTTTTGTGAAAAAATCTCTATTTTTAAATAAAAAAAAGGTATGATTCATTTTCCATGCCACCAAAATAAAAAAAGAAAAATAAAGTAAAAAGTAAAAAGTAAAAAGTAAAAAGTAAAAAGTAAAAAGTAAAAAGTAAAAAGTAAAAAGTAAAAAGCAAAAAGCAAAAAGCAAAAAGCAAAAAGCAAAAAGCAAAAAGCAAAAAGCAAAAAGCAAAAAGCAAAAAGAAAAAAGAAAAAATTAAAAAGTAAAAATAAAGAAAAAAAAATCTGCTTAAGAAATTTTGTAGAAGAAGTTATTTAACATGCTGTTTTAAAAGGGGATTTTTTTTGGAACCAAAAGTGGCAAATGTATTGTGTATGAAAAGGATAACTGGATTATCCTTTTTTTCTTGTGTGATAGACAATCTATCATAAGCTTGTGTCACCCCATCCCTAAAATATACCCCAACCCACCAGCAAATATACCTATAAGGGGTGTCAATGTTGACTGACCCACAATTAGAATAATTGTGGATAAAAATCATTATACCCCAATTATTTTCCACAATTATTTTTGCTAATAATTGGGTTATTAGACATTTTACGTGTAAATTTTCACCTCTATCTGACATTTTTATCCTCAATTTTTCATAACCACATCTTGGACAACTTTCTGGATAAGTCAGCCTCCTTACCTTGCTGTGCACTCCCATCCTGTATATTCATTCTATCCGTTCAAAACCCCTCCCCATCTAATCTATTTATTTCTTCTCCTTTTCATCTTCAAATATCTCAACATGCCTTTTCATAATAGTTCTTCTTGAAGACAGCCTTCCCCCAGTTGTTCTTCAAATCCCATTAATCCCTCTTTCCCCCGCTCAGCTGAGAAATCAAAGACTGTTCAACTAAAAAAAGATGATCATCTCATACTTATCAACTGGCTAAAAATAAAAACTAGTTATGATTCATTTTAATTGCAGCTAAATTAGGAAGGCTCCCTGCTTCAAAAGTCAATGGCTATCTTCTAATGGCCAATAAATTACATAATAAGACAAAGGGAAGGATTTATCTTTTGACTAAACAGATGTCTGAATGTTTCAAGCATTACCAAGCCAAATAAAAGAAGGCAAAGACTCTTTCATTTTCTACTGGTTTTTGTATTACCAACATTGATACCAGTAAAGGCATAAAATCCATAGATAATAAACTTGAATCTCTATGTCCATATTTTAAAGAGATGGATGCTACTTTTGGAGAGAAAGCTGATGTTAATCCTGCCAACATTTTGGATGGTGAAGATGCTATCTCTGAATGTATTGTCAAAAGAAATATTTTCCCATACTCTTCCTCCACTCAAGCCTCCCCTGTTCTAAATTCAAAGATCTAGATATCTTTCCAATAGATCCTTATGGTGATATAAACCAACGTGATCCCACTCCAGTAAGTTTTTATTTCTTGTCTAGTAGTTTTTTTTTTTTTTAAAAAAAGGCTAATGAACAAACCCAGGATCCTCAAGCAATTGAGTCTGAAGCTAGCATCAATGAAGAGGAAAATGTTACCTCCAAAAAAAAGCAAAGAACATCAAATACTTTGAACTTCAACAGTCATAGAAATCAAAAAAGAGATACTTTTATCAAATCCCTTTTTCTTCTATTGATGATTTTCTGGAGAAACATGAATCTGGTAAGTGATAGCACACCTCTTAATAACTAAGTGAGATTTTATTTTTATTTGTTTATATTCCTTTTCACTCTTGGTGAAGTTGAACTTTCAAGAGATACTGTCAACTTTCAAAAGAAACAATATGAGCTCTCTCTACAAAGGGATGATAGGGCAAAAAAATTGGAGGAGAAGAAATTCAAGCTTACTTCAAAGAGAGATGAGAGGGAACATGACTTGGAAGAGAGGAAATTTGTGCTTTCTTTACAGAGGGATGGGAGGGTACAAGACTTGGAGGAGAAGAAATTTGAGATAAAGAAAGAGAAGAAGGCTTTTGAGTACAATATTCTATTGGATCAAATGAAACTCAAGTATCAACTTGAAGAAGGTTCACAAAAGAAAGATTTCTTGAGATATTGTGTTAAAGCTAATATATCTATTGAGGAAATTTAACGCTTAATGAAAATCTTGATAACTAGTTTTTCATTTCATTTACAAAGTTTTCATGATAGAATGCATTAAACCTAACAATAAATCCTTGGCACAAACTCCTCACTGAGATTTGAAACATTTTTTGGCAACATTTTAGCTCATTTGTTTGTTTAGTTAAATTAATTTTGTTTTGTTTCTTTTTGGTGATAATTTCATATGTGCTGACTTTTTAAAGGTCTTGATTCTAGATGATTTTTTTTGAAAAAATTTGAAAAACTCATACATTTTTTCTTCTTTACATTCAAATTGTTAAATTTACTTTTCTAAGTACAGCTAAATCAACAAAACTCTATATCTGTTTTAAAAATTTGACAATACCCTCCCCTGCATTTTATTGAATTAAGGAGTGAGAATCACCAAAATTTAATATAATTACATAAATTAATATATAAACTACTGATATATATTAATATCACTAGATTTAAAGTAATGACAATTTATCCCGCCCAAAATGTGGACCAAGTTTAGAAACTAAGTTTGGGACTTTCCACAGGTATAGGCAAGATGAACCCCATGAAAAAATTTAATGCTATCATTATTACGGTTTATACAACACAGGGTTGTTGGCCCATTACTTTATTTTAGGAATTTGAAATATAAGAGTTATTTTTAAAAAATTTATGAAAAAATAAAAAATATTTGATGACACTACTAATCACCATACTTTTTTGATCTACATAAAGTTTTCTTATATCTGTTAAACTTACCTTCTTTTTTTACCTTGTTTATTCATTGGATTAAGTTTTGACTGATTTGAAATGAAGATCCAAAATGTGTGAACTCTTGACAAGATTCCAAGCCAGGTGGAGCTTTGGTCGTTTTGTAATGATCCTGAGAAGAGTTCCAAATTGTTTCAATCACACCATTTGCCAAACCAAAATCAATCATGCACTGATGGTCTGGAAAATATAAGCCATGTCCTTTGATTTTAGCTGGAGAGGGTATTGGTTGGCCAGTTATTGGATTGATATATGAGAAAATTCCAAAAGTAAGATAATTGGTATAATTCCTATTGATATGAATCTTATTATGGAATCCTGAATGAGTAATATTAACATTTTAAAATAAAAGATATTCATTGCTAAAATCTTCCCATTCATAATCACACCAATTTGGTATTTCAACTTTGGTAGCAAGTTGATGATTCTTTTTAAAAGCTTTATTACAGAGTTTTTTGAGGCAAAGAGCAATAAAATTATTGAAAGAAGGTTAGTTGTCCCACAAGCAAAAAATTTCATCTTTTTCAGCTTTAGATTAATTGTTATGTAAAGAATAGATGCCTATGGAAATAAAACTAGTGACATGATTTTAAGAATGAAACATATATTATCAGACATACCAAGAGAATAGCCTTTATCAAATCCTGGTCTCCAACCAAATCCAATCATAATAACACCCAAAAAATTTGTATTCCTTATTGGTAAGTGAACCAAAGCCATTTGATATAGTGTTATTATAAGATCAGATAGTTGATTAAAGGTTTCATCTTTTGAACCATTAAAACAATGATTTTCAAAAATAAGTTGAGGTTTAAAAGAACTACTGATAACTTGTCAGCCTGTATATCTCCAGGACTGAGTAAAAAGTGATTATAAGTTATGTTAAACACATGAACTATACATGGGACTAATAAATAAGAGTACACAAATAGTATACATAAGTAAAATTATGATAATACACAAAAAATGCCATTATAACACCTTATATACACGCATATATCCACCTTTTATAGGTCTTATGTACTTAATATTAAGTTGGAATATGTTAGGGTAATCTTAAGAACCTTAAGTATAAGGCTGCATAACTTTTAAGTACACTTAAAGCTGTTATATTCATTGTTTTATGCAAAAAACAAGAAATGCGCTTTATTTCACTTAAAAGTTGACTATATGCGCTATAAAATTGAGAATATCAAAATTGCACTTTGACAGATCAATTGGGCTCATTTAGAACTATTGATTTGGCTATTTAAATGCATAAAAATAACACTTTTCAAATTTGGTGTTTTTTATGCCAGAAATGGCTTCTGTGTACTGGCCACATACTGCCTGCTTTTTTCCCGTGTGAATAGCTTCATTTTTAGCAAAGTTAGCTTTTTCACACTATAATTACCCCACATTCTATGCCCACTGTGGGGAAACACACTAAAATAGGCGACAGGCGCTTATTTAGTGTCCTAGCTTAATTAATAATGCATTGACCCTGTTTATATGCACTAATTTCATTAATAACCTCACTCTTGGCACTTTATTTCATCACCACGCTTAAATTTGCCTAATTTTAGTCAAGGATTTACCCGTGCAAAAGCCTTCCAAGAACTGCATGTAGTTACCCCACATCTCACGCTCTTTTTTAAGTTTTTGGGTGGTTTCTCAGTCAAATTTGGTTATTTTTGAATGGGAATTTCACATAGTATAATGTAAGGATTAGACCCATTATTTCTATAGTCAATCCCCCTTATTATTAAGCTATTATTAACCTTAAAAAGTCTCCTTTAGTCCTTAATATTATTGTTTTATATGCATATACTCTCTTTTTGTCTTTTTCTTTAATTTTGATGGATTTCCCTTATTATTTCAGGATTTTGGCGGTTATTACTCTTCTAATTATGTCATGGGTTACTGGGAATGTTGATGGGAATGTCTATTAGTTGTTTAGAGGCGTGATTAACTGTGTATTGGGTGGTAAATCAAGGGAATCATTGGGGAACTCAGTGTGTATAAAAGGAAGAGGTTTTTGGGTTGTATTTCTTCATTCTTTATCATTACAATTTAACCAATATAACCAAACCAATTACAATACATATCAATTAGTACTTTTATAAGACTTTTGAACAGTATCTGAATTTATATAATCTATTTTTCTACCAACTATAAAGATTGTAAGCCATATATAAGAATAGTGAGAATTATATTACTGAGACCTTTATATTTGATTATATTTTACAACTTAGTGGATTAGAACTACAGTATTCATATAGGACCATTAAAATCTTCTAGACAACTGACTATTCAAGCTAGTTCACATCCTTGTACTTGACCTTAGCCTGACATAACTGCTTTAATTTCATCCTCTCATGATTCAGTTAAATAAATAAAATCTTGTGGTAACTTTTTTGGATAAGAATTTTTTTGATCCACTCTAATTTTATAGTACTCAATATTTGATACATGGCCAAATAAGCAATTCAAATGAATTTTCTTTTTAATTTTCTTTTTTTCTGCTGGCTTCAATAATCATTATTTTTTTGATATTTTGGATGATGATTGAAATGAAGTTGAATTTGAAATTGATGATAAAGATGATAAAGAGGATGATGATAGAGAAATAAGAGGTAATTCTGACAAAATAGATATTTTTTTCTGTGAACAAAAAAAAATTTGTTTCAAAAAACAAAAAATTAAATTGACAAAAAATAAAACTCACAAAATTTAGTTTGTTTATTTAACCTTAAATTATCTTCAGCTAAAAGGACAGTTGAATCAAATAAACCTAACCCTAATTCTGACTCTACTTTTCAAGTTTACAAAACAACTTGAACAGTGATGATGAAAATTCCAAAAAAAGGGAGATAAAAGCTTAGATAATAATCAGATAAGAGTTTCAGAATCTTTATCCTCTAATTATGCAATATAAAAATGTGAAATAAGATAAGTGTAATTTGGAAAAAAGGGCTCAACTTCAAAGGTCCAAATCTCAGAAACCACTGAACCTAATTCAAACCTGTCTGTGGGAAATGAGAGATAGGCTTTAGTAGAATCTTCAGTTGAAGGACATGTGATTTAAATAAACCTAACCCTAATTTGTTACATAAAAAAATGAAATAAAAATTTAGATTGGAAAAAAAGGCTCAACTTTAACAGTCAATATCTCAGCAACCACTGAACCGAATTCAAATCTGTTTGTGGTAAATAAAAGGTAGCCTTCAGGAGAATCTTCAGTAAAAATAAAATTAGATTTGAATAAACATAACTCTAACTCTGAGTCTGATTTTCAAAATTTTAAAAAAACTTGAAAAGTGGTAATGGAGATGAGAACAAAAGGAGCTTAATAAGTTCACTGTTATCCAGATAAGGGTCATACATATATTTAATTATAAAATTTTCATAAAAGGAATGAGATATCATATAGGCATGAAAAAAAGGAGATGAAACTTACCTTGATTGAAAAGTAGGAAAAATAGAGTGAGAAATATTGATGTTGGAATTGTGGGTAAATTGAATATGGATTAAGTGAAATACATAAAGAATTTGAAATGTATGTTTTTAATGACATGGAGCCAAAAAAAAGTGAGATAGGGGAAAGGGGGATAATGACCTTGCCAAGGAGGGATGAAGAGTAGGGTGATGGAGCTAAAAAAGAAAGTAAAGAGGGAGGTAAAAAAAAATTAAGTTTACCATTGAAATCTAAAAATTAACCATCTACAAAAGAAATTTAGATAAAAAAATTTAAAAAACATAAAAAAACAAAAAAAAATATAATTAGTAATCAAAAAATCAAAAAAGAATAAAATGACTTACCTGGAGAGATGAGATGAGAAAATAAATGAAACCAAATTGTTTGAGGGATGTTGGAGGAGAGGAGGAAAAGGATATGAGGGATGAATGAAAAAAGAGACAGTGAAAAATTATTCAATTTCAGAAAATATGCAATGTCATGTTGAGCTGGTGAAAGAAAACCAATGAGCCATCCAAAAAAGAGATATTCACCGTAAATTCCAAAAAAAAAATGAATATGCAACAAACAAAAATACCAAGCCAAGTGAATAAAGTATACAAAGTGGAGATTTGGAGAGTATGAAAACAAAAAATTAGAAGGGTTGTGTGCCAAAATGGTGGAGGGAGATTGACATAATGACAGAGCCTATGCCGGTTGAATGAATGTTTTGTGATTTAAGAGACAGGAGAGCCAGCGCTAGTTCAGAATCCTCTTCTTCATAAAGATCATTCCACTCATCCTTTAAATCAGCTAGGATATTGTGGAGTATAACACAATTCATTATCCAATGATTTGCAGTTTTTATTTCCTTTTTTTTTGAAATTGGATTCTGAGTTCCTGGAGCCTAGAAAATCTTTCCTTTAAAATCCCAATAGCATGTTCAATCAATACTCTTGATTGGGCAAGGTGATAATTAAAAGTGGTTTGGGGTCATTTTCTAAGGTTGCACCACAGAAAGCAGCTATGATTTACTTTCCACTTGCATATGCTGAGTCTGCAAGGAGGTACTGAGATTCGCCAAAGTATGAGTCAAGACTTTGAGAAATCCTCATTCTTTGGAAGAGGCAAGAGTCATGACATGAGCTGGGGCAGCCACTATGAAAAGCAATATACTTTTTGTTGACGTCAAAGACAAGTTGAACAGCAATAGAGTATCTACAAAGAAGATAAAAAGTTAGTTTATGAAAGATGAGAAATTGGAGAACATTTTGAAGAAAACTTTTTTTTCAATAAAAATAATGGCTTCCATCATGAGCAGGCTTTTGACTCAAAGGCATAGTTGTAACATCAACAAAACCTACACATCCAGGGAAACCTTCAGCTTGCATTACTTGAGAGGATTCAAGTTTCTGTTGTGGAGTTGGCCCATCAAGTGTTTGAGACTTGAGAGAAAGGATAGCAATCATGAAGCGCTTGGTGTATAATATGATGGTACCATATCCAATGGTAAAGAGATTATCTAAATGTCTTACAGCAGCACCATTTCTATTCAAACCAAAGGGACATAGTGCAACAGCAAGTTGAAAGGCAGGATCATGCTGTTTTTTATGGGAATTATTATGGAAGATAGGATGGTTGGAGATTAGTTGAGAAATTTTGAAAAAAGAATCAGGAGAAGTTCAAAATAGTTGAGTGAAGTTTAGTTGAGGAATGTTGAGAATGGAGCAGAGATCATATCTGGGATCATGATAAAGATTTGGCCCCCTTAGGATGATTTAATGCTTTTTGGAAAGATAAGACATATAAGCTAAAGCTTGTTTCAAACTAGAGTCAGCAGCTAAAACTAAAGTGATAGCATTCATAGCTGAGTGAAGCTGCTTCTTAGTAGAGATATGCTTCATTATTTTCAGTAGAAGGTTTAGGTGATGAGTGGGAAGTGTTAAGTGGGAATTTCCCACCAAATGAGCAGGTGTGGTATGTAGATAGAAAAAAATGTTATGTGTTTGCCACCAAAATTAAGTATCATAGAGTGAAGAGACACATAAGGATGAGAAAAAATTGTATGTTTTTCCCACCAAAATTTAGTGTCATAGAGTGAGGAAAGACTTAAGGATGGAATCAGCAATTATAAGTCATGTGAATTTCTTAAAAATCCATCATGAATGTGATGAGTTTGGGATCAGGAATAAGGTATGGAAATTGGGGTATAAGAGGCAGGATAATGTGTTATTTTGGATAAGAATCTTCTTCAATTAATAATTTCTGATCCCGGGAAAAAAATTCCTGATCCCTAATTGCAGATCCCTGAACATTGATACTCCCTTTAGAGTATATCACACTTTCAGCAAAGTGTACTCAAATACTGCCACATAGCTAGCCTCTTTAACTATTATAGATAACAGAAACTTAGATATGGCTAACTCTTTGGTAATTTGTGATTGTTGGAGTTTTATCAAGCTCACATAAATCAATCAAGTTGATATGGAAGTTGAGGAGTGTTTTGAACATAGAAAAATATTGACAAAGCAAAAGCATTGTCGTGGTGTCTTTCCAACAACTCACCTTCTCAAAACCCGACAAAAATGCTGATGGAAAAAGCCAGTCAGACACACCATACAAAAAATTAATTCAGATATTGAAAAAATTTCTCAAACTGATTAAGCTGGGGGATACAGCAGGTGACAATCAATCTTCTTTATGGTTTCTGTAATGTTACTTTCATGGTGGCTGGCTGCATTGTGTATTACAAGGATTCTTAAGATTTCAAGAAGCATGCTCATCATAAGAACCTGTATAAACTGAGAAAATAAACTGTCAGTCAAAAATAAAGGGAAAATATTAGGGGGTATCAATGTCTAGGGATCCACAATTAGGGATCAGCAATTTTTTTTCCTGGGATCAGACATTATTAATTGTGGAAGATTCTTATCCACTAGCCCCAGGGCTAGTGGATAAGGAATTCATGATAATGCATTATTCCACCTTTTATACCCCAATTTCCATTCCTAATTACTGATCCCAAATAATCACATCCATGATGGATTTTTAAGAAAGTCACATGACTTATAATTTCTGATGCCATCCTTAAGTCTTTTCTCATTCTATGCTACTTAATTTTGGTGGCAAACACTTAATTTTTCTTTCTATCTACACACCCCAACTGCACATTTGGTGGTAAATTCCCACTTCCCACTCATCACCTAAACCTTCTACCAACAACCTATACTACCAACAACAATGAAGCACCTCTCTATAGACAGATACTTCACTCCACTATAAATGCTATCACTTTACTTTCAGTTCTCTACTATAAATATGACTCTGATTTGGAAGATGCTTTAGCCTATTTGTGTTTTCTTTCCAAAAAGAGTTATCTCATTGCCAGGGGGCCAAATCTTTATCATTATCCCAGATATGATCTCCGCTCCATTCTTAACATTTCTCAACTAAACTTCATTCAACTATTTAGAAACTCTGATGATTCTTTCTTCAAACTTTATCAACTCATCTTTGAACATCCTATCTTTCATAACAATTCCCATAACAAACAGAATAATCCTACCATTCAGCTTGCTGTTGCACTATGTTGCTTTGGCTCAAATGGAAATGGTGCTGCTGTAAGACGTTTGGATAATCTCTTTAACATAGGATATTGTACCATGATATTATACACCAAGCGCTTTATGATTGCTATCCTTTCCCTCAAGTCTCAAAAAGTTGTTTGGCCAACTCCAGAACAGCAACTTGATTCCTCTCAAGTAATGTAAGCCCAAGGTTTCCCTGGCTTTGTAGGTTTTGTTGATGGCACAACTATACCTTTGAGTCAAAATCCTGCTCATGATGGGAACCATTTTTTTGATTGCAAAAAAAGTTTTCTTCAAAATCTTCTCCAATTTCTCAACATTCATGAACTAACTTTTTATCTTCCTTCTAGATACTCTATTGCCGTTCAACTTATATGCAATGTCAATAAAAAATTTATTGCTTTTCACAGTGGCTGCCCTGGATCATGTCATAACTCTTCCATCTTTCAAAGAATGAGGATTTCTTAAACCCCAGACTCATACTTTGAAAAATCTCAGTACCTCCTTGCAGACTCAGCATATGCAAGTGGGAAGTACATTATACCTGCTTTCCATGGTGAAAGTTTAGAAAATGACCCCAAAACTAAATTTAATTATCACCTTGCCCAATCAAGAGTATGGATTGAACAGGCTATAGGTATTTTAAATGGACTATTTTCTAGTGTTTGGGAGCTCAGAATCCAATTTCAAATAAAATTGGAAATCAAAACTGTGAATAAATGGATCATGACTTGTGTTATACTCCACAATATCATAGCTGATTTAAAGGGTGAGTGGAATGTTCTTTATGAAGAAGAGGATCCTGAACCAGCACCAACTTTCCCCTCCCTTGAATCACAAAAAATTCAATCAACTGGCATATGCTCTGTCATTATGCCTGTTACTCTCCAAAATTTCACTTCACAACACTTTTAAAATGTTATTTTGGTGCTCTCCAAATGTCCACTTTGTGTACTTTATTCACTTGGTTTGGTATTTTTGTTTGTTGCATATTCACTTTCTTTGAAATTACGGTGAATGTCTTTTTTTTGGATGGCTCATTGGTTTTATTTCACCAGCTCAACATGAAATTGCATATTTTGTCAGTGTTTTTTTTATTCATCACTCATATCCTTTTCATCCTCTCCTCAAGCATCCTTCATATATTTTTTTTACTTTTATTTTCTCAAATCAACTCACCGGGTAAGTCATTTTTTCATTTTTGTTGTTTTTTTATTTTCTAATCATGATTTTTTTTGCTTTTTTTTTTCTTTTTTTTCATTTTTTTTCCTGTAAGTGCTTTTTTTTGGTTTTCAAGGTTAGACTAATTTTGTATGTTTTTTTCTTTTTTTTTCACCCTCCATCATCCCCCTTTCCCCCCTCCTTGTCTGCCTCCATACCCTTCTTTCTCCCCTTCTTGCCCACCTCAAGTCCCCCCCTTTACCCCCTCCATCATCTCCCTTTCCCCCCTCCTTGTCTTTCTCCATACCCCCCTTTCTCCCCTTCTTGCCCACCTCAACTCCCCCCTTTAATCCCTCCTTGCCTACATCAACCCCCCCTTGACCCCCTCCTTTCCTGCCTTGAATCCCCCCTTCACCCCCCTTTACCGCCTCCTTGGGCCCCTCAAGCCCCCCCCTTACCCCCTCAAAACCCTCCACACCCCCCCAGCACCTACTTATTTAATTGCTATCAATTTGATAAGTTAGGTGTAGGGGGGGTGGAGGGGTTTGAGGGGGGGTTTGAGGCGGGTCTGAGGGGGCCAAGGAAGGGGTGAAGGGGGAGTTTGAGGCGGGTAAGGAGAGGGTAAAGGGGGACTAAAGGGGGGTTTGAGGCGGGTAAGGAGGGGTTATAGGGGGGATAAAGAGGGGGATTGAGGTGGGTAAGGAGGGGGGACTTTTTGCGGGGGCATTTTGAAGAAAAAAAAAGACTAATCTCTGCTTTTTAATTATTTTAACAGATTTTTTTCCTTCCCTTAGTTTCTGGACATTTTGCCCTGTTTCCAAAATAAATCAGGTGATTTTTTTTGTGTGTTTGTTTTTGAAAATAATTAATTATTCTGAAATTTACTGAATTCAATTTTTTTTAATTATATTTTAAAAAGTTGGATTGAATTACATCAAGAGGTATTTCCAATAGCAAGTAACTAATTTTTATTTTTGCAATTAAATTTACTGAATTTATTTTAATTTTTTTATTTACTCTTTTTTTTTTTGGTGATTTTGTTTTACCTTGTATATCAATCATAATTCAGGTTTTTATTTTGAAAATTTTTTTTCAAAAATTATTACTGATTTTTTTGATATTTTTTTTTTGTTTTTTTTAACAAAAAAATTTTTTTTTTCAATTATTTTAATGTTAATTTTTTATTGTTGGGGTTTTGTTTTAATATATATATATATATATATATTTTTTTTATAAATTTTTTTTTCCAGGAAGTTACTAAGGAAAATTTAACTCTCTCATCTTCATTATCATCAATTTCTTCTGAATCATCTTTATCCTCTCTTTCTTACTTGTCTTCAAATCCTGTAAGCTCCAAGAATAATCATCAAATATATTCAACTTCTTCTTCTTTATCTTCACTTTCTTCTATCTCTTCAATGTCCCTCTATTCTATTCCTTCAATATATTCAAATTCTTTTTCTTTATCTTTACTTTCTTCTATCTCTTCAATTTCCTTCAATTCTATTCCTTCTCCCAATAAATCTGAGCTTTCCTTACCAGAAAATAAAAAGCAGAAAATCATGGAACCAGCTAAAGAATCAAGCAATTCAAAGACAAAATTTTATCAAAATAGAAAATTGATTAGGACGAAGATATTTCACAAAACATTATTTGGACATTTGGACCATCTCAAATTTTACAAGACTTCAATATCAAATGTTAAGAATTTTTTTTTTACAAAACCATCAAAAAAATTACAGAAAGCAGAATAGATCTCATTTTTGCTGTAGTCAATAACAGATACAAGTTTCAATTCATCTTAGAAGTTCTTTCATTTAATGGGAAAAGGATGAAGTTTTTTGCCATCTTTTTGGTTTAATTTCTACTCTTTATCAAATGGCTTTGTTTTGACAAACCTTATCAAATAAAAATCTGATTTCTGATGTCATCACAGGTTTTGGTTGGCTACCAGGATATGATCAAAGAGTTTCTTTTGGTATGTAAATTTTTTTATTATAAGTAGTTTTTAATTTTGTCATATATTACAGGAATTTATTCTTTATTGATAAATTTGAAACCGGGGCAAATGGAAGAAGATCTGAAACAATGGAATTCTTAAGGATAATTTAATATTTTCTTGGAAAATTGATTTAAAAAATTATGTTTTCAAGCTTTTCAAAAAAGCCATCAACTTGCTTTAGAATCTGATTTACCAAATTGGTCTGATCTTTAATGGGAAGAAGCAATATATGCTTATGTTTTTTGTTCTAATGTTATCATCACTTATAAAGGATTCTACAACATTGTTCATCTAGATAAACATTATAAGAGTTGTCTAACATTTGAAACTTTCTCTTATATTAATCCAGAGACTGGTGTTCCTATTCCATCACCCTCTTCTTATGAGGGACATGGCTTTATTTTTCTGACCATAAATGTATTATTGATTTTGGTAGTGCCAATGGAATAGTTGAGGCTATATGGAATTCATCTCATCATTGGCATAAAAAAACTATAGCACCTCCAACATTAGTTTCTTGTCAAGAATTTACCCATTTCGGCTTTTCATTCCAAATAAATGAAGGTCTTATTAATTTTATTAATAATCAAAAAAAAATTAGATAAAAAAATTTTTCTTAGTACACTTCGCAATATAGGGGGTGGACTTGCTAGCAAGTTCTCAACCTGAACTCAGATGTAACTCAGACTGAACTCATACTGAACTCATACTGAACTCTACTTGAAAACCACCTAAAACTGTTCTGCTAAGTGGTTTTCATCCCTGATTGTATGGTTCCTTTATCAATAGCTCAATGTGTGTTCAATCTGTGGTGAGTTTGGATCCAAGGTTGCGGACTCACCGTGGTCTTCCAACATTGGCAGTGTGGCATTCCACATCTGGGTATGCCACTTAGGTGAAAATTTGATTGAATATTTCTTGAAAGTAAATTTTGGTGTTACCAGGTGTTAATTTGGTTATTATGGATATTTTTGGGATGATTTGTGGCATTTTGTAATGGTTATATGATGGTATTTTTCTTGTGATTTGATGGTTTTATGGATTTGGAAAATTGTCATATTGGATTTTCGGGGTGATTCTCCAACTTTGGGTATTTTCTGGGGCTCTTTTAGGTTTATTTTTGAAGATTAGTAGCAATTTTCTGGACTATAAGACCGAATATTTGGAATTTTGGAAGGTGATTTTTATCATTTTATAGCCCAGATTTTTCTCTATCTTTTATTTCTTGATGGTTTTTTATCATATTTTACTGTTTTCTTAGTGTTTTACTTGATTTAGTGACTTATAGTATTATTTGTGGATATGTTGTGCTGATGGAATGGCCACTGAGCTCCAGTGCTCCGGTGCACTCCGGTCTGCTCTGGTGATTTTCTGGTGCAAAAGCAAAGTGTACTGGAAAAATTCTGTTATTGTGGCCAAGTTTGGTCATGGTGGCAAAATTATCTCACTGTGGAAAATATAGCTCACACTGGCTAAATTAGCTCATTATGGAAAAAAGAGCTCATTGTGGAAAAATTTGCTCACAATGGGAAAGTTTGGTCACTGTGCCAAAGCTTGGTCACTGTACCAAAGTTTGGTGACTGTGGAAAAATTTGGCTATTGTGACAAAATTTGGTTAGAATTTATTATGCTTATTAGATCAATAGTTTATTGTAGATCCTATGCATGTAGGGTGTTGTTGGAAAGGTCAGTAGTAGGTGAACTAGATCAAAAGGGGGGAATCTTAGTCTTTTACATGTTTTTGTCTCTTTAGTTTCGATAATAAGGGTCTTTTTTGAATATAATTAACAACCATTATTCATATTTTTTGTTACTCAACAGAATTAAATAAAATTATAATACCCTTATAACATTTATATTTTTCATAACACTTTTGAAATACAACACAACAATTATATTTTCATCACATATAGGGTATCATTGGAAAGGTCTCAATCTCAGGGACTTTTTTTTATTGTTAACTCATTTAAAATCAAATCTTTATCAAAACATATAAGTCTATCTTTTCAAATCTTTCACTGGTACACCTTAATTGTTGTCATCAGTATTTCTTTTTCAACAGCTTCTATTTTCTAAATCTCAATAAGAGTTTATATAAATCAGAGTTTCATATATATATTTCAATCAATTCAAGTAGACTAGAGAGCTTAGTTATTTGAACAACCCTTATTTTACTTAGAAGGACAGGGTCTTCTTTGGTTTATCAAACTCCTTTGGATTCTGCTTACAGAAAGGCGACTGTAAGAGTCTACCTACAGCCGAGCCCTTTTTTAGTCTATTTGGTGTTGTTTTGATATGTCTTAAATGGCATTGTTTAATAATTGGGTGTTTTTCTGGATTTATTCAGAAAATATTGGGACTTCAGGGATGTGGGTACTACCATTGGATATCCCCGGTTTTTCTCTATATTTTATGTTGTTTTGACATTTTTCAGATTTTAAGTATTAAGGGGATAATTTCTCATTTTTTATTTAAAAAAATAGCTGTTTAATTTTGTTTTTTGTGTTTTAAGGGCTAAAATAAAGTCTTAGGGTTAAGTGCTTAGTAACATTAGAATGAGCTAATTTTTCTCTACATTTTATGTATCAATGTTGTTATAGCCTAATTATGTGTTTTAAAGTTTTTAGTAGTTGTAGTAGATTTTTCTAAGTATTTTGGGTATTTTTGGAGGTTTTTGGTGGTTTTCTGGCCTCAGAGTGGTACAGCCGCCTCAGGCCGGCCTCTCAAAGTTGGGCAGACTGCTCGCCTCAGTGCTAGCAGGCTGGGAAGCATTTCTAGAGGGGTTTTATGCGGTTTAGTGCTCAAGAACACCAAATTTGTTGGTGTGCATGGGCTTTTAGATAGTGGTCTGTGTTTAAATACTGAATAAGACAGTTTGGGGAAACTTTAATTATCATAAAACCACCCAGAGGTGATATCCTTGTTCCTCACTCAGTTTTCACTGTTTTCTGGCCACAATTGGCTGTGTTTGTTTCAAGGTGAGTTCTTCATTTAACTTAACTTGGCAACTGGTTTCTCTGGTATAGTCTTGCAAACTATATCAAGTACTATTGCTGTCTCTGGTGTGGATTTGCAGCCTACATCAAGTATCATTGCTTTCTCTGGTGTGGACATTGGTCTACACTTCAGTTCTTTGGTTTTGTAGTCTGTCTGGAGACTACTTTCTTGGATGATCAGGCAGTCAAGTGTGTTGGAAAAGGGGCTTTAGCAAACAGGAACCAATTTACTGTAGCAGGTAAATCTCAATTTACTTTTCTAAAGTGACATGGGATTTTCTCTCTGGTTTTTCTCCAACTCCCTTGGTCAAGGCCTATAGCTAGTACTATAGGATTGTCTACATTTCTGGCGCCCAATGTGGGGATTTGAACCTGCTTGTTCTTTGGAATCTCTGTTGTCTTTGAATGGCTTCTGGGTCATCTATTCCTGTGGTTACTGTCAGTGGGTGGGAAGGTCCTCCTGCTGTGATTGTTTGAGAGTGTGTTAGGATTAAAACTTGGGATGGTACCAAGTTTAATGGTGAAGATGTGAATTGGTTTCTGGAGAAATATGAAGCTGCTGCTGGTGTGGATAGTTCTGCTTACCTGGACATGGTGAAGCAGATTATTTTCTTCATTGGTGATAGGGCAGTGGAGAAGGAGGTTGTGGCCATGTCTAGTTACAAGAAGAGGGACTTGAAGTTATTGTGTAGGGAGATGGTGGATAGATGGGGTGTCAGGTTCACTATGGTGGATCTAAACAAGGTTTTCAGTGAATGGAAGTCTTATTGTGGTGTTGGTAACTTTCACAGTTACAGGAAGTTTTGGCTACAGTTTGATCCTGTGGTGGAATATTTTGTGGAAGTAGAGATGCTGGCACATGAAAATGCTGCCAAGGATGTTTTTTGTTCTGCCTTGGCTAGAGATGTCAGGATGGATGTGTTGAAGGAGCTGTCAAGGAAGGACTTGATGAAGACTCTTTCTAATGGGGATCAGAAGTTGTCTGCCTTGGACAAGGTGAAGGAGGCTGTGGAGGCTCATTTGTAGTTATTGGCTGTGGACACCTATCAGGAGGTGTGTGCCAAATATGTCAGCAAAGTCAGTGAGGCTTTGGCTGGAGAGGAGAATAGAGTGAAGAAGGAAGAGAAGAATATGGTGAGGGTTCCCAAACAGGAGAGGGAACCAGTGGTGGAGCAGTTGGCTGATCTGACAAAACAGCTACATATTTTTGCTCAGGAGGCTAAGAAGGTCAATAGGGCTCCTTCTCAGCCTAGAGATTTTGACAGGAGGGCGTGTAGGAGTGATCCTTGGGTCTGCTCTTATTGCAGCATGAGGGGGCACAAGTCCAATGATTGTTGGGTTCTGAAAAGAGGTGTGTCAGAGGGAAAGGTGGAATTTGATGGCAGGGTGTTGAAGTTCCCTGATGGTTCATTTGTGAAGCCCAGTGAGGGGCAGGCTCCTGTTGATTTGGTCAGGAGAAGAAATGGTCTCAATCTGAGGAGGCCAAGGTTTGAGGAGATCCCTGCTCAGGGGAAGTCTTCTGCTAAGGCAGATGAAGATATCAAGGGAAAAGGGAAGGAGGTTAATAAAGTCTCTTTTTCTACTTCCTTTGGTGGGTTAAAGTTGTATTCTTGTGGAGGAAAGTCAAATGGTGAATGCTTAGATGGTGTCTATGATGTTGAAGCTTGAAAGGTGGGAAGGCCTAAGAGCAGTTCTCAGGCCCAACCAAAGCCTAAGGCTTTAAAGGTGGATCCTAAGCTGAGTGCAGCTAAGAAGAAGTACAGCAAAGAGGAGCTGTATAAAATGCAGAAGGGTATGACATATACGGCCCCCCCAGTTTTGGTGCATTTGACATGAATGGTGAGCCAATGCCAATGGATGTTGATTCTGACTCAGAGGAGGATGTCCCTTTGGCTTCATTTCCAAAGCCTGTTAGAGTTAGAGGTGTTGGTGAGGGATCTGGTTTGATTCCTGATGATGGAAAATCTGTTGGTGGTTCTGGTCCTCAGGAGATTTCTAGGACCAAGGTAGTGAAGCCAAGGGCTCACTTTGAGAGGCCAGTAGTTTCTGGCCAATCTAATGTTATGGACTTGGTTCTGGAAAGGATGAATCAGTGTCAGGTGTCCCTTTCTTATGGAAAATTGTACGCTACTAGTCCTGGGTTGGCTGATAGACAAAAAAAAATTGTTTACCAGGAGAAGGGTTTCTTCTGGGGAGGTTGAATACATTTGTGATTCTGCTGAGAAGTTTAATAAGGGGTTAAAAACTCATTTTTCTGCTCCTCTGGGTTATTTCAATGTCACTCTGAATTGCAGGGAGGCTAGGGAATTGTTGGATTCAGGTTCTCAGATTAACCTGATTTCTTTGTTTGAGGCTACTCATCTGGGCATCCCCATCAAGACAGGGATTGGTGTCTATGTCACTGAGTTGATTGGGACAGCTGAGTGTGTGAAGCTGGATGTTTGTGGAGCCTCAAGGAAGGTTCATTTTTACATTGCCAAAGGTAATGTAAAAGCTGTTTTGGGTGGACCATTCTTGATGGATTTCCAGGCAAGAATTGGTTATCAGTTTGATATGGGAATCAGTTTGGAGTTGACTGATGAAGATGAAAAAAGACTTCACATGAGGCTGTCATCTCCTGGAAATGATGGTTTGGAGAACATCCTGGCTTGTCTTCAATGTGCCAGTGCATGTATTGTTGTAGGAGAAGAAGGGAAGTGGGTGGCGCCTCTGGTTTTTTGGAGTGTGGCTCAGGCTCTAGGGAGAGTCTGTCTTTTTTAGAGTGATGAGGGCTGATCCCCCAAGTGCTACAACCTCTCCCCAAGATTAGGAAGTCCCAGGTTGTAGTAGGTCAGCTCCCTTGGAGATATACCAAGTGGATTTTCAACTTTCTCTTTTTAATGTTTCTTTTCTCTGCAAGTATTCTTCATGTTTTTTTTCAAGTATCTGTTCTCTCTCAAGATTTTTAATTATTTTCAATTCAAGTTCAAAAAAGAAGATTGGTTATATATCTTTGTTGAAAGATATGTGGAAAATCTTTGGAGTGGTGAGATTGGGGTCTAAAAGTAAGTCCTCCTAATTGTGCACTGCTAGGTTCTCTTCTACGCCTTTCAAAAACATTTCCTTGGCCACACATGTGAGCAATGGGGAAACCCTTGTTTTTTTGTTCCAGGTCTGGTGGTGAAGACATCCTGAAGATTCCTCAAGTTGAAGGTGGAGCTGCAAAGTATAAGAAGGTAGCGCAGAAGATTAAGCCTGCCAATGAGCTTATTCCTGTAGGTTTGAATCCTCCTTTGAAGAGACCTCTGTTTTCAAGATATCTTTACTGTACTCCTCTGGTGAATAATCCTCCTGATTTTGTGGAAACCGCTCAGGTGACTGTGGAAAGGTTAAAAGTTGATAATCTTGGTCCTTATGGGTGGTTGCCTGATGAGGAAAAGAAGTTGTTGTTGCACTTTATTGTGCTCAGGGAGAAAGAGGTGGCATTTGTTGAAGATGAAAGGGGTGTGTTGAAACACTCTTATGGGGAACCTTACTTGATTCCTGTGATTTATCATGAACCTTGGAAAATCAAACCTATTCCAATTCCAGCTGCTATTAGGGATGATTTTATAGAGATTGTTAGGGAAAGAGTCAGGACTGGTTTATAAAAACAATTGACATCTAGTTACTCAAGTCTGGTGTTCTGTGTAAAGAAGCAGTATGGGAAGCTGAGGGGGGTGCATGATCTTAGGGCCTTGAATAGAGTCACTATCAAGTATGAGGGAATGCCGCAAAGTGCAGAAGACTTTGTGGAAGCTTTTTCTGGAAGGGTGTGCTATGGTTTGGGTGATATTATGGGTGGTTATGATGAAAGGGAACTTCACACCAATTCACAGCCACTTACAACATTTGAGACTCCTCTGGGAAGATTTCAGTTCACTAGATTGCCACAAGGAGAAACTAATTCCTTAGCGTTATATTATGCAAAAATGGCTTGGATTTTACAGGATGAGGTCCCTAATCTAGCTGGTATTTTTATTGATGATGGTGGAATAAAAGGACCCTCCACTGATTATTGAAATGCGGTGCTGAAGGAGAACCCTGGTATAATGAGATTTATTTGGGAATATGCAATTACTCTAGAGAGAGTATTGTTTTGGATTGAAGAGGCTGGTTTGACCCTTTCTGGGTCAAAGTTTTGTTGTTGTGTTCCTTCTCTGGAAATTCTGGGTCATGTTGTATGTAAGGGGGGAAGGATTATGGCAAAAAAGAAATTCAATAAAATTAAGTCATGGCCAAGGCCTAAAAATACTACTGAAGTCAGGGGATTTTTGGGGGTTTGTGTGTACATCAGGATTTTTATTAAAGATTTTTCTTTGTTGGCTTCACCTTTGAGAAAGTTGACCAGGAAAGATGCAGAGTGAAAATGGTCTGAAGAGTGTGAAGAGGCCTTTCAGAAGTTGAAAAAGGTGGTAGGCAAAGATATTATTCTTCATAATTTGGATTATGGAGTTGGTTCTGGAAAAATTTATCTGGCAGTGGACTCAAGTTATATTTCTGCTGGTGCTGTGTTGTCTCTGGAAGATAATACTGGGAGGGTCAGGCCAGTAAGGTATGAGTCCGTGGTGTTTAATGAGGTTGAATCTAGATATTCTCAACCTAAGTTGGAATTGTGTGGTGTAGCAAAAATTTTGAAGAAGCTACAAACTGTTTTGTGGGGGCAGAATTTTGAGCTGCAAGTGGATGCAAAATCTCTGGTTCAAATGATCAACACACCTAGTCTACAAAATGCTCTAACAACTATGTGGGTTGCATTTTTTCAGCATTTTTACTTTGAACTGGTACACAAACCTGGAAAAAATTTTATGATTCCAGATGGATTATCAAGGAGACCACCCAAAGTTGAAGATTCAGACTCTGAAGAATTTTTTGAAGATGTTCCAGTGGTTAGGGCCAGCACAAAGGGTGCTGAAGATTTTTCTCCACTCCCCCATGAGGCTAATCTGGATGATCATTCTATCCTCCCTCATGAGACTAAACTGGAAGATTTTTCTCTCCTCCACCAAGAGGTTAAACTAGATGGTTCTGATCTTGATTCTGGTGGTCAGGATGTTTTTTTTGATGAAGATGGGGCTGTTGTTTTGGATGGCTCAAAATTGGAGAATGGTGTTTTTGTTGGTGAACCGGATTCTCTAAGGATTCAGTGGAAGAAAAAGGATGTACCAAAATATAGGGATTGTTTTCCTGGATGGGCTGGTCCTGTTGCTTATCTGTACACTGGAGATTTTGATGATAGGGTTGTACCCTAGGATGTTGTTTTGTTGGATTTTGAAGATGAGACCTGGGGTCAGACTGGGTTCTGTTTTATTATGGTAGAATATCTGTTAACCTTGGAGAGTCCAGACATTAATGATGATAATACTTAGGTGGTGATCAAGAAGAAGAGTCCTGGCTTCTATGTGTCAGGAAGGAGGTTGATGAGGATACATCCATATCCACAAGTAGTGATGACTCAGAAGAAGGGTCAAGAGTTGGTGTTGAAGTCTTTGCATGAAGACCTTTCTCAGCCTAAATATCCTTAGGACTGAGTATTTCTTATGCTTAAAATAAGATAAACTTAAGTAGATTAAGCTTATATCTTAAAAATAAGGTTAAAATAATAATATATATTATTTTATTATATACATATATAATTATTATTCTATTATATAACTTATAATAGTTTAAATAGCTTATCCATGGCCTAATAATATTTATTAAGGTGTTAATGAAGTCATAATATACTTATCTTAAGTGATATGAAGTAATTATTGACATACATAAGCTTATATGTATACATAAATCTCATATTCAGTGAAATATGCAGTATATTATGTATATTTAGGTATATAAGTGGGTTTTAGCCCCTTAATAGCCTATAACCTTTGTTTTTCTGCTTATTTTAGGTCATATGGATGAAATCAGTGGACTCACAATGCCTACAGAAGCATAGACACCTATATCAGACACATACACCCAGTTTGGACAACTAAAATTACTTCCTTGGATGGTTATTCACGGATTTATGGGTTGGAAGGATGTTTCTGGGTTAATGTGGATGCTTGGGGATGTTATTGGGGGCTTGGACATTTTATTTGTTTCCTTTATATGCTTTTAGCTTCATTAAATCTCTTTTTGATTGTTTATTTTACCTGTTTCTTTATGGTATCCGCTTTTATCTGGGTTTTCTATTTATGGTATGGATCAGTGTTATTATTAATAGTGATGGAGGGTCCTTACTTGAGGTCTGGGTGTTGAAACTGCTTGAATTGGACGCCATGGGGAGGTGATGGGCCCTCACAGTGCTGTAATTGCTGGGGATAGCAGTGACATCATCTGGATTGAAGGTCTGTGCACTCCAGTGGATTTGGGTATAAGTAAGGAGGGATTTTAACGGTTATTTATCATCATTCAATTACTACAACTACAACAAACACTACTATACAATTATTAACCTTTAGAAATATATTATAAAGCCACTATATATTGATTTTATCTTTATATAAAGCTATAACTATATTTTATTCATCTATTTTCCACCACTAGCACCCACTTAAATCCAAGTATTGTGAGTTTTATTTGAGTATAACTATTCTATTAGTCTTCCCCTGAGGTTTAATCACTAAATAATTTATCAATAAGTAGTAGGACCATAAATAAACACTATTATATCATACTTATATACTAGACTATACTGAAAATTGGGGGTCTTTCCTTATATTTTACTTATTATTTAGTATAAGCCTTGGGACGTGATTTTTACCTTAGTACAGCTCAAAATAAACCAAATATTTGGGTCTTCTGCATATTAGTGGGTCATCATAACTCATTGATTGCGGAAAAGAACCCTTAAAATAATTGTACTAATTTTTTATCATATAAATTAGATATTTACAGTAGTAACTGTACCCAATATAAACCCAATTTCACTTGGTATTTGGACACCAATATAACACCCAATTAAATTGGTATTTGGTTAAAGCTTGGTAAGCTAATTATTCACCCTTATAGAGATCTAGTTAAACTTATTATTATATTTTTAACAGATTTTTTCGAATTTTTCTTACATTTTATTTAAATAAATAAAGATATAAATTCAGGGTAAGCTCCATTGCTTTTTATTAGTAATATAATTGCTAATATCTTTTGTCTACTAATTCCATAGAGTTTTTTCCTTTTTTAGACGTAAAATATTGTCATTCTTAACAATATGAGTGCTCCCCAGGACAGTGTAAGTGAAAAGCCTGCTTATAATACCAGGTCTAAAGCTAGCAAAAACTTTCCAGGACATCACCATGGAGGGCCAACAGTACCCCCAGCCAGAAAGCATGAGTATAGAAGAAAAGGACGCCCTCTTAAAAAAGATAACTATAAAAAAGACGTCTCCTCCTCTTCAGGATCAACTGTCCTACCTGGCCAAACAGGTTCTGAAGTTGGAGGAATCAAAATCTCTCATGTTCAAAGAGGTAGAGCAGTTGCAAAATAATTGCAAGGTAGGGTTTTAGCAGATGAATCAGGCATTGGCAGAATTAAAGGGAGGCCAGCCCAGTAAGTCAAATCAGCAACCCCCTACCCAAGGCGGGTCAACTCACTCCCAGGAGAAAATCCTGGTAGACAAATGGAAATGGGACTGGTTTCACCAACAGTGGACAAGCCACAGTTGCAACAGGGATCCACCCCCTCATCTGACTTCCTCAGCTCACCCTTACAAAGGAAAAAAGTGCCAAATATCAGGACTGGCAACCATCCCTTGGTAAGTAGATTACCCTCTCAGATTGAACATAATACTGATAATTACAATATAGGTAATTCTTTTGATGTTAAATCTGTACAAAAAATAGAGGAGGATTTAAGAAATTTAGGTTTTAGAGTAGATACACCTGACTTGTCTTTTGTCCACAATAACAGTACTATTTACAATGATAATACAGTTAATCCTCAGTTGCAACCACCTACTAGTGAGATGAGAAGTTCACAGGAGAGTGAGAGAATTGAAAAGGAGGACATGGAATATTTTAACAATAATCCAACTGTCCATAGAATTGTTTCAGCATTGTGGAATAGAATGACTGATTGTGAGGAACAGACAGTTAAGCTCACTAGTGATACAATTTCATCCTTGACATTAAACATTTCTCAATTAGAAACACACAACAAAGAATTAGAGAAAGAACATTTGTCTCTAACTCTTAAATATGATTCATTGAGTAATAAATATAATGACCTTTCAAACAAATTCTGTGAGTTAGAAAAATTATATGAAACACATTTATTAAAAACTGAATCAAGAACAAAGTTATCTTTTGCCCAGACAAATCAAAGTGTCTCTGAGTTGCTACAAAGATTGACTAAAGTTGAGATTGAAACTGCCAATCTACTAATGAACCAGGATAATCATAAGTATAATCAATATAATAATAATCCTTTCATTGGCAAAATTGAATCTCATTCCTTCCCTGTACCACCACAATTAAAACCATCTGGTGGTAGTGTCAAATCTGAAAATGTAAGTCACAAATCCGTGCAAGAAGAAATACAAGACCATTTATCAAAAGTAAATGAGTTGTTGAATTTACCTAAGATTAGTGAGATAAAATCCAATCAGAAAAACTGGCCTAAGATAGATCAGTACCCAACTTAGGATGGGGAAGCCAGCTCTGATTGGCAACATTTTATTCAAAGAATTGACAATTTGAAATTCTCATATAAGTTACCAGATGAAGAGATAACATCAAAATTAATTTCTTTATTTAAGGATGTTGCTTTATTATGGTTTGAAGCTGTCTTGAGTGAGGGTAGAGACTACTCTTGGGCTGAATGGAAAAAACTTATTGAAAAACAATTTGGAGGTTCTAAATTCAGGCTTACTCAGCAGAGACTTTATGAGAAGACTAGATATAATCCGTTGAATGGTGACAAACCTATGGTATTTTTAATGAATTTAAACAAAATATTAAAAGCCATTGAGCCTCATATGGATTTTAACTTATGGAAAGATAAGATAATATATAAATTACCTATATCTGTCAGAGACATTGTTGTAGCTAGAACATTAAATGTTACTGAATATTCTGACTTTATTAATATTTGCAATGAAATATTATTAAACCATAAGTATGAATCAAGGTATTCCACTTATAAACAAAATGTTGAACCTGTAAAAAATCAGAATTCAAAAACACTTCAGGAGAAGCAGAAAAAACCTACTGCACCTGTAGTACCTAAAAAGTATGAAACAAATACTTGTTATAAGTGTAACAAACCTTGGGTTAAAGGTCACAAATGTGAGGAAAACATAAATATTATTGAAAATCAACATGAATCTGAAAATGAAGTAGAAAAGAGTAATGATTCAAGTGATTATGACAGTAATATCTCATATAGTGATGAAAATGAAGTCTGTATGTTGGAACATGATTTGTCCATCTTTTACAATCCAATATTAAATATAGACTCAAATGAATCTTTAATGAATTTTGAGGATGTTAAAATCATTAAGGATATATAAGAAGATATTGTGCTTTTGGTCTTAACTTTAAAGACAATGAAAAATTCACGCATGATTGGGTAACCCTTATCCCAGGTTTAGAATTTGCATATAATAGTACAGTACATTCTGTCACTGGCAAAAAGCCATTTGAGTTATGGTTGGGTTATGTATCTAATACCCCTGCTAAAACTCTTAATAAGTTACCTAGATTGGATATCCATCCAGGTACTAAATCTTTTCTTCAGATGCAGGAATTATGCAGAAAACATGCTCAAGAATGTATAAATAAGGCTTTTGAGTATGAAAAGAAAAGATGGGATAAAGCCCATAAAGGATAAATGTTCAAAGAGGGTGATGAAGTCCTTATTTCAACGCTACATTTCAATTTAAATGGTAATGTTAAATTGAAGGATCCATTCATTGGATCATTTATAGTTAAAAGGATGGTTGGTAATAATGCTGTTGAGGTTATTCTATATGCACCATATGATAGAAAACATCCAGTATTTCCTATTTCTCTTGTAAAACCATACCATTCTAATGATACTGCTCTATTTCCAAGAAGATCAGGAAGGCATAAACAGCAACCTGAAGAAATAGTTGAAAAGGAAGAAATTGAAAAGATACTTAAAAAGAGACACCTTACTAAAGAAAAGGGAGTTGAGTATCGATTAAGATTTAAAAATAAATCAAGTGAATATGACCAGTGGATTTCAGAAAATGAAATCTCTGATCTTAAAAATCTCTTGAAAAAATTTAAATTTAAATAATACTGTTCATTCAGTATATGTATTATAAAAATTATTTTTTATTTTATTATTTCACTCCTTAGTTTTAATTAAAATGTCTTAACATTTTTTTTTATTGTTTTTTTTGGGGTTAGGGAGTGTCAGCCTAAATTTCCTTTGGACTGAGTATTTCTTATGCTTAAAATAAGATAAACTTAAGTAGATTAAGCTTATATCTTAAAAATAAGGTTAAAATAATAATATATATTATTTTATTATATATATATATAATTATTATTCTATTATATAACTTATAATAGTTTAAATAGCTTATCCATGGCCTAATAATATTTATTAAGGTGTTAATGGAGTCATAATATACTTATCTTAAGTGATATGAAGTAATTATTGACATACATAAGCTTATATGTATACATAAATCTCATATTCAGTGAAATATGCAGTATATTATGTATATTTAGGTATATAAGTGGGTTTTAGCCCCTTAATAGCCTATAACCTTTGTTTTTCTGCTTATTTTAGGTCATATGGACGAAATCAGTGGACTCAAAATGCCTACAGAAGCATAGACACCTATATCAGACGCATACACCCAGTTTGGACAACTAAAATTACTTCCTTGGATGGTTATTCACGGATTTATGGGTTGGAAGGATGTTTCTGGGTTAATGTGGATGCTTGGGGATGTTATTGGGGGCTTGGACATTTTATTTGTTTCCTTTATATGCTTTTAGTTTCATTAAATCTCTTTTTGATTGTTTATTTTACCTGTTTCTTTATGGTATCCGCTTTTATCTGGGTTTTCTATTTATGGTATGGGTCAGTGTTATTATTAATAGTGATGGAGGGTCCTTACTGGAGGTCTGGGTGTTGAAACTGCTTGAAGTGTACGCCATGGGGAGGTGATGGGCCCTCACAGTGCTGTAATTGCTGGGGATAGCAGTGACATCATCTGGATTGAAGGTCTGTGCACTCCAGTGGATTTGGGTATAAGTAAGGAGGGATTTTAATGGTTATTTATCATCATTCAATTACTACAACTACAACAAACACTACTATACAATTATTAACCTTTAGAAATATATTATAAAGCCACTATATATTGATTTTATCTTTATATAAAGCTATAACTATATTTTATTCATCTATTTTCCACCACTAGCACCCACTTAAATCCAAGTATTGTGAGTTTTATTTGAGTATAACTATTCTATTAGTCTTCCCCTGAGGTTTAATCACTAAATAATTTATCAATAAGTAGTAGGACCATAAATAAACACTATTATATCATACTTATATACTAGACTATACTGACAACCTTGGTCATAGAGGCTTTGGGGAGACTTATAGAAGAGTAGCAGATAGATTTTGGTGGCCAGGTATGAAGTTGGCTGTGCAGGGTTGGGTTCAATCTTTTGAAGAATGTCAAAGAAGAAGTCACTTGAAACCTAAAGAGGTTGGCCGTGCTACTGGAGAGTCAACAGTGTTTGGAAGAGTTAGTCTGGATGCTGTCTATATCATAGAGGGCAGGTATAAATACTTGATTGTTGCCAGGGATGATTTGTCTGTTTGGGTTGAGGTGGTGACTCTGGTTAATCTGACTGCCAAAAATGTGGCACAATTTTTGAAGAAAGAATGGATGTTAAGGTATGGGTTTATGAAGTTGGTGACTGTTGATGGTGGGCCAGAGGTTTGAGCTGAATTTAAAGAAGCTGTGGCAATTATTGGTTCTAAAGTCATAGTGGCCACACCTTATTATCCTGAAGCTGAACGAATAGTTGAAAGAGGCCATCAATTTATCAAGAATGCTTTGGTGAAAATGTGTGGAGATAGTGCTGAAAAATGGAGGCATTATTTACCCTTGGTGTTATTTGCTAAAAGGGTCACTGTGAAAAGGACAACTGGCTTTTCCCTTATGAATTAATTTTTGGGCAGAAAGCTGTTCTACCAGTTGATTTGTAAGCTGTCTCATATCTTGGAATTGATTGGGATGATGTATGCTCAACAGAAGATTTGCTCTGTGCCAGAATGTAAAAGTTGGAATGTAGAGAGGAATGTCAAGAGAAGGCATACTCTACAATGATGAAGATAAGAAATCAATCAGTCAAATACTGGGACAAGAAGTTGGCTCATAGACTCAGGAATCCCTTGAAATCTGATTGTTTGATTTTGGTGAATAATAGAAGTTTGGAGAGTCAGTGGGGTAAGATTTTTGCTGACAGATAGAATGGACCTTACAGAGTCAGATCTCAGGTGTCTGGAGGCTCTTATGTTTTGGAGGAGTTAAATGGTTTAGTCTTAAAGAAGTGGGTGGCTGCTGATTAGGTGAAGAGATGCTATCCAAGAGGCACTAGAAGTGAAGAAGCTTGACTCCACAATGAGAATAAACTATGTACGATTCTTTAATTTTGGATTTTGGTGATTCTGTGCACCTGTTTTGTCAAAAACTTTTTTTTGTTAGAAGGTACCCATGGGCGGGGCTTCTAGATTTGATTTTGGCAAGAGTGGGGGTAACTGATGGGCTGGCTGCTCTATCAACAGCTACCCCAGATTTTCTGTTTCCAACCCCTTCTCTTAATTTTTTTGAACCCAAGTATTGGTTTCGTTTCACAGGTTTTAGTCCTCTATGACTTTAAACTGGAAATTCTTTTGGTATTCAAGTGTCAGACTCTTCACGCTTATTGGTTTTGGTTTAATGTGTTGGATTTTGTATTTTTGTTAGAAGGTACCCAGGGAGGCTTCTAGATTTTATTTTGGCAAGTGTGGGGTAACTGATGAGCTGGCTGCTCTGTAGAACAGTTACCCCAAAATGTCTGTTTCAAGTATTTTGTTTGTCCTTGTTGAATCCTAGTTCTGGTTTTTGTTATTCAGGCTTCAAGTCCACTATGACTTTAAACTGGCTTCTTTGGTTTTGGTGGTTGATCACTGGTGGTCTCCCATCATTTTTACTTATTGGAGGGAGCCCACCCAGTGATCATTTCCTTGGTCTGGACTTTCTATGGAGATGGACTTTATCTTTTTCTTTTCTTTAATTTTGTGTCTATGGTTGTGTTTGATGGTAGTTTTAGATTATTTTCTTTTTTTCTCATTTTTTTCTTTTAATTTTTTATGGGGGTTATTAGGATATAAAAGAGGGGAAAATCACAAAATTATATTATATGGTATCACCACATCAGGGTCACCTGGATGTGGGCAAGCATTGGTGGGGAAAGTCTCATCAATCGGCCAGGCAATGCTATTTTCTTTTTTATCTCTATCTTATTTTTTAAATTATTTTCTTTAATTTCTATTTATTTCATATTTTCTTTATTTTTATTATTTTTCTTAATTTATTTTATCTCAATTCATTTAAAAATTAATTAAAGGTGTATCCGCATAAAGGTGAAGTTGGATGTGGGTAAGGTATCAGGGGATGTCAGCCAGGCTACTAGACTTACCTGGTAAAATAATTAATTATTTTACTGAGGTGAAGCCATGCCTTTTTTTAAAATTCTTATTAATAATTAATTATTTAATATTTACTTATATATTACTTACAACTAACTAAGCTAATTATATTAAGTAGTGTAAATAATTAATTTAGTAAGTTTCCCATACATTTTACTCCCTAACACCGTGCTCAATAATGCAGTTGATTGGGAATAAAAATTAATAATAAAATTATAATAAAAAACCTTAAAAATATTATATTACTTCATTGAGAGATCTGGATTTCCATGAAATCAATATAATTAACTCAAATGTGTTGTATTAATTGTGACAGTCCAAGGGAACTCATACTTTATTACCAATGAAAATGATGCCCTTGTTGATGTACCAATTAATTTATTATAATGTCATATATATACTCCTTCTTAGTCAGCTTCTTTCTCACATCCTTGCAGTAGATGGTGTAAATTCCATGTCTTTATTTCCCTCATGTTTGCCTATAAAAGGCCCTCACTTTTGTACTTTTCAAAACATTCCTTACTTACTTTATTATAACTACATACAAAGAACTATTTATTATTATTGTTTTAGTATTTACATTAACACTGTGATTCTAAACCTTTAAATATAATAGTAATCTACCTCTTTACCTCTTGTTAATTGAGTAAATAGTCTTTAAAAGATAAGTAACATACGTACCAAGTTTGAATCCTGTGAAACCCAGTGTTGCCGTTCTTGGACCTCCCTGGAAAATCTTCTTGACTTGAAGAACCACCTGGCAGTTGGAGGCCTTTCCAAATCATTGACGGCGCATCGTTACTTGAGGCCGGAGACCATGTGGACCATCGCCATTTGAGGTATCTATAAGGACAAGTGAACAATGAAAACAACGAATAACATATATCACGTGAAAATTTTTTTTGCTGCAAGCAGGAATCGAACCGCGCTCCAAAACTTAGGTTCATATATTGACTAAACGTCTTATTTTTTGTGGTACTTATTGAAATTAATATTTGTGGGTCACTTTGCACTCTTCATTCTCTGAGTATTTCCTTTTACTCATCACTCTGTAAGTGGCATTAATTTGCTCATTTTACAGGGGGAGGTGTCTAGTAAATTGGAATTAAATTTTTTTTATTTATTTTATTTTTCCTAGTTGACAAAGATAGAGTAATTGTATTCTTAGTCCGAGAAGTAATAAATTATATTTTAAAAAATTATTCATTATAATTTTCAGTTGACTTTTGTCCTAATAAATTCAAATTTTATTTGTTCCAGTTGACAAATTGTCCTGACAATAAAATTTTTAAATTCATATTTAATATTTCAGTAGACATTAAGTCCTGTTAATTATTTATTTTTCAGTTGATTTAAAATCCTGATAATAATTATCATAAAATTTTTAATAAAAAATTTTAATTTAATTCTTCAGTTGATTATTTTATAATCATAGTTTTAAATTGTTTTGAATTAATCAATTGATTATTATTTTAGTTGATTTTATCCTGAAGAATTTTATTTTTATTATTATTTTTCTTTTAAATAAAAGTACAAATACAAACTAATTCATCTTATTGTCTCCCTCCCTCATTTCAGTTAAATTTTTTAAAAAAATGACTGATCAAGGTGTTTCTGCTGCACCTGAAGAGGAAGTGGATTTAATTGATTATGATGAGGCTACTTCTGTGAGTTCTCATTTAATTAGAAAATTATCACAAATTAATCAATCATTTCCCCAATCAGGATGTAGAGATGGAGGAAGTGGAAATTCTGGTAGAAACAACTCAGGAACAGAAACCTGAAATAAACCGCCCAGAAGAACTTCCAAAAGGCTTCAAAATAAAAAAGATGCCACTACTTTAACAAGTAAAGAACCTTTCAGCACATATAAAAGAATTAAGGACAGAAAACTTGAGATTGAGGTCAAGAGTAGATGCTCTAGAGGAAAAGGTAAGAAAGATAGATGCTTTTCTTCAAGAGAAAAGGAGACCTCCTCCCCCCAGGGATCTTCATTAATTGGCTCCCCAGCAGCCAGAGAAAGTGGAAGTATCCAAGTGGCAGTGGGATTGGCTAAACACTCAGTGGGATTACCTGTCTCAAAATAAACAGACTCAATTGCCCCAAGCAGGTCCATCAAGACCCAGCCAAGTCAACCCCACACCTCCTCACCCCTATCAAGGAGGAAGAAGAAGAAAAAACAATATTATCTTGCCCAGAAAACCTTGGTAAGCTCCTCTATTGATTCCCAAGTACCATTTCTTGTAACTGATTCAGTTCCTTCAGGTAATTCTGGAAGAGGTGATGAGACTGTGAGACCTGTAGGGGCTGAGAACAGTAGACAAATTGCGCAAATTTCAAATGTATCTAATCCTTTAGTTCTAATTGCTACTTCAATGATAAATCCTGATATGGCTATTATTGATGATACACTTGAGCCTGAGTTTTATGAGAATCTGGAAAGTTACTCTGTTTTCTTATTGATAAACACTCCAGATGTAGCTAACATTAATGATGAATATTTGAGGGATATTATTTCTAAACAAAATCATACAATGAACAACATGCAACTGACTCAGAAATATAATATTTTGTTAACTGAACAGGGTTACCAAGCATTGAGGAGTGAGTTACAGAGTTTCTGATGATTTGTTTCATTACAAGGCAACCCATGAAAAGAAAGTTGCTTTATGGCAAAATATCAAAAATGATTTGTCTAAACTGCAAGATACTGTATCTGCCTGTTGCCAGGAGCTGGAGATAGATAAGATGAATCTGAAAAGATTTAATGACCATTAATAATCTTTTCAAAATAATGACCAGTTATCTTTTGCAATAATCAATGAGAGTTTATCTAGTCTTCCAAGAGTGAAAAACAGGCTAACAACCATTGAGGAGAAATTGAACTCATTTTTTAATGATCAAAAATATTCTGACATTTCTTTAAAGGAACATATAGTACAGGATGCTCCAAGGTTACCTGTGGCTAGTTCATCTAAAGGAAAATCAGTTCCAGAAATACCTGTTGATACCACTGAGTTTCCATCAAAAATTGATGATGCACCAGGATCTTCAACAGAGGGATTAAACAATGAGATTACTGCACAATTAGAGAAGTTACAGCTGCTCCTTACACACAAACAAGCTGGTACTAAGGAGACTCCTTCAAATCAAAAGAATTGGCCAAAACTTGACCAATACCCAACATTTGATGGTGATTCTTCTTCTGATTGGCAGCAATTTATTTGCAGAATTGATAACTTAAAAAATTCTTACAAACTCCCAAATGAGGAAATTGTGTCTAAGTTAATTTCTTTGTTTACCAATGTTGCCCTAATGTGGTATGAATCTGTTACCCTGGACGGAAATGACTTCTCATGGGAAGATTGGAAAAAATTGATTAAAGCACAATTTGGTGGCTCCAAGTTCAGAATGGCTCAACAAAGGCAGTATGAGGAAACTAGATATAGCTCTTCCACTGATAAACCTATTGAGTTCTTAATGAAACTTGTAAAAATATTGAGGGCAATGGACCCAAATATGAAGTTTGAGTTATGGAAGGACAGGATCCTTTATAAATTACCAATGTCTCTGAGAGACTTGATAGTGGCTAGGACTGAGTTCTCCATAGAACCTTCTTCTTTCATTAATACTTGCAATGAGATCCTTCTAAACAACAAGTATGATGCCACAAGATTCATTCCTAGGATCTCTTTGGAGAAATCCTCCACTTACCAACAGAAACCTCTGGAAAAGTTTGGTAAACCTTCTTCCCCTGTTGCACCAAAAAAGTATGCAACAAACACCTGCTTCAAGTGCAACAAGCCTTGGCAGAAAGGCCATGTTTGTGACAAGAGGATAAATCTTGTTGAACAAACTGAGGAGAAGGCTGATGACACAATAAAACTGAATGATACTTCAAGTGATTTTGCCAGCAATATTTCATATGAATCTCAACAAGAAATCTTGATGCTGCAAGAAGATATTCATTATTTAAATCACCACGTGAAATCTAGGGGTGAATTGCTAGAAATCCCCTCTCTTGAAATTTAGAGTTTCCCTTAAATATGCCAGGTTTATGAATACTTTATAAACATAAGTAAATTAGAGTTAGATTTACATTTATTCTCAGATTGATTATAGACAGAATATCAACTGATTCCAAATTATGCACAAGTTGATCCTCCAGAACTTGATTTTGGTCCTCTGATGAGCACAAATTGAGCACAAATTGATCTAACCTAAGCTTATGCATATATAATAATTCAGGATACTTGCTCTATTAAATTTGATAATAAAATAAAATATTGATGAATTTATATAAAAAATATTATTATGTAAGAGATTAAATTATAAATTTAGGCATCATAGGAGGGCACTTAATAGAACTTAATTATACTATGTGACACCTTAATACTGTATCACGCAGTTTGAAACATTTAAAACAAAATGAGTCATGATGGGCAATGAAATTGCTTGGACAGACACTTTCAAAATTAATACTGACCATAATACACAAGTATGAAACCTTGGAATCTATCCAATAAAAGATTTTCCTTCTGATAAATGGATTTTTCTCAGTTACTCCCTGCTAAAAAGTGTCCTTCTGAGGTTTGTCTGACCTTCAGGGGGGTAATTTGGCCACATCACACTACTTCTATTTCCATGATTGACCAAAACATCATCCTCATTCCCATCTAAAGAGTTGATCTCATCTGACTGTGGCTGATCAAAGGGGTCCACCACAAGTTTAGCCAAAATTTTGGTGAACACTTTTTTGATGGATAGTGACTAACTGGTGCTTTCAGAAATTGTCCACCTCAAGTTAGGCTAAACTTCAGGAGGATAAATTTATTATGAATACCAAATTAACTGAAGAATACTTTTGCCCTAGCTACTCTGCATCATAAAAGTGTCCAACTGAGGTTTAGCCATAATTCAGGTAGACACTTTTGGAAAGGCACATTCTGATGGGTTTAATATCTATATATGGCAATAAGTATCAGTTTTTTATCAACATGGAACTAGAATTAATTTAATATGGCCAAAGTGTCCACCTGAAGTTTGGCCAAAATACAGGTGGAAATTTTTATGAGGATTATTTGATGAAATGAAGAAGACTTGCAATTACTTTCCATCATAAAATTTTCAAACTTAAGTTTATCAAAAATTGTGGTGACACTTTTGCCAGATCCAGTCATATGGGATCAACTCTCTATATGGCAATGAGAATCAATTTTTAGTCAATCATGGCATTAGAAGTAATTTTATATGGAAAAACTTTCCACCTGATTTTTGGCCAAAAATAAGTTGGAAATGTTTATGAGGAATACTAGATTAACTAAAGAAGACTTGCACCCTACTACTGTCCATCATAAAAGTGTCCACCAGAAGAATTCTCAAACCTGTGTTTGACACCTTTGGCCTGGTCCAGCCATATGGGATCAATTCTGCATATGGAAATGAGGATTTAATTTGGTCAATCATGGTACTAGAAGTAATTTGATATAGATAAAGTGTCCAACTAAATATTGGAAAAAAATCAGTTGAAAACTTCATTTAGTTTCTCAAAAAATCAAATTAAGTAAAATTTTATTCCTGATGATGCCCATTTTATCCAACACCTCTTCTGAGCCTTGAAAGTAGGCATTTAGCTTGAATTTTGAATTTCATATAAAATCCCTATTATTCAACCTATTTCTTTTTATCCCTTTTTTTTCTTCTAGATATCAATTAATTTTATGCAAAACAAATCATTTTCATAACTTTTTACCTGTATTTAATAAAATTATTAAAGGTTTAACATCACCCTGTAAGCATTTGGCACATGTTTTTTTGCTATACTAATAAAAATTATAATATACTGGTAACAAAAAATTGATCAAATGATAAAATATTAATAAAAGAGAAAGATCAAATACCAGTGGATATGTTTTAAATAAATACCAGTTGCACTGAAGAAGAGCTGCACCCTAGATACTCACCATCAAAAAAGTGTCCAGCACAAGTTTGGCCGAACTTGTGCTGGACACTTTTGGTTAGTTGCAGTCATATGAGATCAATTCTCGCTATGGCAATGAAAAAAATTTTTTGGATAAAAAACTTCACTAGAATTAGTTTTACATAGCCAAATTTTCTACCTAGATTTCATCCAAACCACAGGTGCACAATTTTTTATCTTTGAAAAAAAGTCAATTTAGTACAATTTATCCCTGATGGCTCTCATTTGCTTCAACACCTCTACTGGCCTTTGATAGCAGGAATATTACTTGGATTTCTTTTTTCATATTTTGTCCCTTTAACTTAATTTTTTATTCCTAATATTGCTTTTGGATATCAATTAATAATTTTTAAAATAAACTATTTTCATATTTTTATACATTTATTTAATAATATTATAAATGGCATAACATCACCTGGTATGCATTTGGCACATGAGTTTTTTCTATACTTATAAAATTAATAATATAATGGCCACCAAAAATTAATCAAATGATATTAATGAGTGAGGAACAAATATAAATTACCAGTAGACATGTTTGTAAGAAATACTAGATGAACTGAAGAAAAATTCTACCCTAGCTACTCTCCATCATAAAAGTGTCCAGCACAAGTTTGGCCGAACTTGTGCTGGACACTTATGGTCAGGTGCAGTCAGATGGGAGAAATTCTCTCTATGGAAATGAAGATAAATTTTTGATATAAAATTACACTAGAAGTAGTTTGATATGGCAAAATTTTCATGCTGAAGTTTTGGTAAAGCTCAAGTGGATTTTTTTTTATTTTTACAAAAAAGAAAATTTAGTGCAATTTTAGCCCTGATTGTGCTAATTTGATTCAACATCTCTTTTTTCTGTTTATGGCAGGAATTTAACTTGGATTTTTTTTTCATCTTTGATTTCTTTTATTTTACTTTATTCCTCTCATATTGCTTTTGGATAGAAGTTTATTTTTTGTAAAATAAATCATTTTCATATTTTTTTACCTTTATTTAATAATATTATAAAAGGTGTAACATCACCCAGTATTCATTTGGCACACAAGTTTTTGCTATACTGATAATATTAATAATATAATGGTGACAAAAAATTAATCAATTGATAAATATGAGTGAGGCACAAAGATTTAATAACAGTTTAAATGTTTATAAGAAATTTCAGATGATTAAAAATGACTTGCACCCTGGCTACTCTTCATGATAAAAGTGTCCAGCACAAGTTTGGCCAAAATTGTGCTGGACACTTTTGTTTGCATGCCGTCAGACGCAATCAATTCTTTTTATGGAAATGAGCCTTAATTATCACTCCATCATTGCACTGAAAGTAGTTTTATATAGACAAATTGTCCCCTGGAAGTTTTTTCAAACCTAAGGTAGACAATTTTTTCTTTGGTAAAAAGTAAATTTGATCCATGTTAATCTATGATGGTGCCCATTTTTTCTGAAGCCTCTACTGGCTCATGATAGCAGAAATTATACTTAATATCTTTATTTCATGTTTGATCTCTTTAATTTTAATCTTACCCTTTTATTTATCCTTTAGCTTTTAAATATCAATTTTATTTTGGTAAAATTGATAACTTTCACATTTTTTTACATTTATTATATTATATTTTTAAAGTTGTAAAATCATCCAGTGTACATTCATTACACATGTTTTTGCTATACTAAAAACATTAATAATATAATGGTGACTAAAAAATAATCAAATAATAAATATGGATGACACAGAAAGATCAATTACCCATAGACATTTTTAAAATGAATATAAGATTAACTGAAGAAGACTTGCACCCTAGCTACTCTCCAACATAAAAGTGTCCAGCACAATTTCAGCTGAGCTTGTGCTGCACACTTTTGGTTGCATGCAATCAGATGGGATAAATTTACTCAATGGAAGTTAAAATGAATTTTTGCTCAATCATTGCACAAGAGGTAGATTTATACTGCTATACTATCCGCCTGATTTTTTGGAAAACCTCAGGTGGACACTTTTATTAATTTTAAAAAAAAGAAAACATATTCCAAATCTAGAACTGGTGGTGCAAATTCGTTCTGAAAACTCAAATTATCTTTGATGGCAGAAATTTTATTTGAATTTTTAATTTCATATTTAATCACTTTTATTTTACTTTTTTATTCCTGTTTTTGCTTTCAAATATCAATTTATTTATTGTAAAACTAATACTTTTCATATTTTTTTTACTTTTATTTAATAAGATTATGAAAGATGTAGCATCTCCCAGTATGCATTTGGCTTACAAGTTTTTTCAATACTAATAACATTAATATTATAATGGTGAAAAACAATGAATCAAATGATAAATATGAATGACACAGAAAGATCATATACAAGTGGATTTGTTTATAAGGAACACCTGATGAACTGAAGAAGACCTGCACCCTAGATACTCACCATCATAAAAGTGTCCAGCATAAGTTTGGCCGAACTTGTGCTGGACACTTTTGGTTGCATGCAGTCAGATGGGATAAGCTTACTCTATGGAAATGAAAATGAAATTTTGCTCAATCATTGCACAATAAGTAGTTTGATATTGCCAAAATGTCCTCCTGATGATTTTTCAAAACTCATCAGAACACTTTCTTTGGTTTAACAAAAAAGAAAATATAGTGCAAGTTTAGCCCTGGTGGTGCACATTTGATCTAACACCTCTACTTGTTATTGATAGTGGGAATTTTCCTTAGATTTTTTTTCTTATTTTATCCCTTATATTTTACTTTTTTATTGCTCATATTGCTTTGAATATCAATTTTTAATTTTTAAAATAAATAATTTTCATACTCTTATACCTTTATTTAATAATATATGATTAAAGGTGGAACACCACCTGGTATGCATTTTTCACACAAGTTATTACTATAGTAATAACGTTAATAATATAATGATGACAAAAAATTAATCAAATGGTAAATTTAAATGACACAGAAAGATCAAATTCCAGTGGAAATTTTTATAAGAAATCCCTTTTGAGTTTAAGAATATTTGCTGTATGCCTACTCTCAATTATAAAAGTGTCCAGCACAAGTTCAGCCAAACTTGTGCTGGACACTTTTGGTTGCATGAAGTCATATGAGATAAATTCTCTCTATGGCAATAAAAATGATATTTCACTCAATTATTGAAGTAAAGAATGTTTAATATTGTAAAATTGTCCCCTGGAAGTCTGTCCAAACCTCAGGTCAAAATTTGTTAGCTATACATAAAAGTAAGTTTAGACCAAGTCTTGACCTAGGGGTCCCCAACTGTCCCAACACCACTTCTAACTCTTGATAGTAATTTTACTTGTATTTTTTATTTTGTATTTGATCCCATTTATTTTCATTTTACTTTTCTATTACTCTTTTTAATTTTAAATATCAATTTATTTTTTTAAAAACTAAACATATTCATATTTTTTTAACTTTATATAATAATATTATTAAAGTTGTAACATCACCAATTTTGCATTTGGCATGCAGGTTTTCGCTATACTAGAAACATTAATAATATATATGGTGACAAAAAATTAATTATAAGATAAATATGAATGATAAAAAAAGTTAAAAACCCAATAGAAATGTGAAAAACAAAAAACTGATGTACTGAGAAACACTTCCACCCTAGCTACTCTCCATCATAAAAGTGTCCAGCACAAGTTCGGCCGAACTTGTGCTGGACACTTTTGGTCAGGTGCAGTCAGATGGGATCAATTCTCTCTATGGTGATGAAAAAAATTATTTGATAAGAAACTTCACTAGATGTAGTTTGATATAGCTGAATTATCCACCTAGAGTTCATACAAACCACAGTTACACAATTTTTTATCTTTAAAAAACAATTAATTTAGTACAATTTATCCCTGATGGCTCTCATTTGCATCAACATCTCTACTGGCCTTTGATATTAGCAATAATACTTGGAGTTCGTTTTTCATATTTGATCCCTTTAACTTAATTTTTTATTCCTCATATTGCTTTTGGATATCAATTAATAATTTTTGAAATAAATTATTTTAATATTTGTATACATTTTTTTAATAATATTATAAAAGGTGTAACATCACTCAGTATGCATTTGGCACACAATTTTTTTCTATAGTTATATAATTAATAATATAATTAAGACAAAAAATTAATCAAACAATATGTATGAGTGAGGCACAAAGATAAAACACCAGTAGACATGTTTGTCAGAAATACCAGATGAACTGAAGAAAAACTCTACCCCAGCCGCTCTCCATCATAGAAGTGTCCAGCACAAGTTCAGCTGAACTTGTGCTGGACACTTTTGGTCATGTGCAGTCAGATGGGATCAATTCTCTGTATGGCAACAAAAAAAATTTTTTTTCAAATTTCACTAGAATAGTTTGGTTTAGCTGAATCATCCACCTGCTTTTCTGCCCAATATCAGGTGTATAATTTTTTATCTTAAAGAAAAGGTCACTTATTACAATTAAGCCCTGATGGCTCCCATTTGCTTTAACACCTCTACTGGATCTTGATAGCAGGAATTATAGTAGTATTTTGTTTTTCATAATTGATCTCTTTGAGATTAATTTTACCTTTTTATCCCTCATATTGCTTTTGTATATCAATTTATTTTTTGTAAAACAATTCATTTTCATATTTTTTTACCTTTATTTAATAATATTATAAAAGGTGTAACATCACCCGGTATGCATTGGGCACACGAGTTTTTGCTATACTTATAATATTAATAATATAATGGTGACAATAAATTAATCAAATGATATATATGAGTGAGGCACAAAGATCAAGTACCAATGGACATGTTTATAAGAAATACCAGATTAACTGAAGAAAAATTCTACCCTAGCTACTCTCCGTCATAAAAGTGTCCAGCACAAGTTTGGCCGAACTTGTGCTGGACACGTTTTGTCACATGCAGTCTGGTGTGATCAATTCTCTCTCAATCATTGAACTAGAAGTTGTTTGATATGGCTAAATGGTTCTGCTGAAGTTTTTTTAAACCTCAGATTGGCACTTTTTTGTTTTTCAAAAAAGCAATTATAGTCCAAGTTTAGCCTCACTGGTGGACATTTGCCCCAACATGTCTACTTGCTCTTGATGGCAGTAATTTTATTTTAATTTTTTATTTCATATTTGATTCCTTTAATTAGGGGGTGTCAGTTCTGGCAAATCCGCACTTAACTTAAGTGCAGATTTCAAACCAAATCAGCACTTACAAATCAGCACTTAAATTTTGCAAAAAAGTCACTTATTTCAAAAAAGGGTGTCAGTTATGACCTCAAATCAGCACTTTTTTCCCATTTTTTTTCACAACCACATTTTGGCCACAAAACATCCCTTCCTTTCTTACCCCATCCCTGTCACATGTGACACACTGACCTTCCTCGCTACCTACCCATCAATCCTCGGCACACACCCCTTCCTGACATTTTCAATCTTTTGACCAGGCATGTTTACATTCTTTTTTACTTATTTCTTCTACTTCTTAATCTTTTTTCTATGGGTGTCAGTTCTGACCTCAAATCAGTACTTTTTTCGTGATTTTTTTTTCAAAACCACATGTTGGCCACATCATCCCTTTCTTTCCCATACCATTTTGTACTCTTCAAATGTCCTCTTTGTGTACTTCATTCACTTGGGTTGGTATTTTGGTTTGTTGCATATTCATTTTTTTTTGGAATTTACAGTCACTACGCAATATAGGGGGTGGACTTGCTAGCAAGTCCTCAACCTGAACTCAGATGGAACTCAGATGGAACTCAGACTGAACTCAGACTGAACCCATACTGAACTCTACTTGAACACCCACCTAAAACTGTTCTGCTGAGTGGTGTTCATCCCTGATTGTATGGTTCCTTTATCAATAGCTCAATGTGTGTTCAATCTATGGTGAGTTTGGGTCCAAGGTTGCGGACTTGCTAGCAAGTCCGCCCCCCATATTGTGTGGTGAGTGAAATTTTATTTTTAGATGGCTCATTGGTTTTCTTTCACCAGCTCAACATGAAATCGCATATTTTCTGGAACCGCATATTTTGTCAGTGATTTTTTTTTTTTCATTCATCCCTCATATCCTTTTCCTATTCTCCTCCAACATCCCTCAAACAATTTGGTTTCATTCATTTTGTCATCTCATCTCTCCAGGTAAGTCACTTTATTCTTTTTTTTTGATTTTTTGATTACTAATTATAATTTATTTTGTTTTTTTCTGTTTATTTTATTTTTTTTATCTAAATTTTTTTTGTAAGTGGTTATTTTGGATTTCAATGGTATAATTAACCTTTTTTTTCTCTCCCTCTTTACTTTCTTTTTTAGCTCCATCACCCTACTCTTCATCCCTCCTTGGCATGGTCATTATCCCCCCTTTCCCTTATTTCACTTTTTTTTGGCTCCATTTCATTGAAACACATACATTGCACATTCTTTATGCATTTCACTTACTCCATATTCAATTTCCCCACAATTCCAACATCAATCTCTCTCACTCTATTTTTCCTACTTTTCAATCAAGGTAAGTTTCATCTCCTTTTTTTCATGCCTATATGATATCTCATTCCTTTTATGAAAAGTTCATACTTAAATATATGTATGAATCTTATCTGGATAACAGTGAACTTATAAAACTCCTTTTGATCTCATCTTCATTACCAATTTTCAAGTTTTTGTAAAATTTTGAAAATCAGACTCGGAATTAGGGTTAGGTTTATTCAAATCTAATGTTCTTTTTACTGAAGATTCTCCTGAAGGCTACCTTTCATTTCCCACAAACAGATTTGAATTTGATTCAGTGGTTGCTGAGATATTGACCATTAAAGTTGAGCCTTTTTTTTCCCAATTTAAATTTTTATTTCATTTTTTTATGTAACAAATTAGGGTTAGGTTTATTTAAATCACATGTCCTTTTACTGAAGATTCTACTAAAGTATATCTTTCATTTCCCTCAAACAGGTTTGAATTAGGTTCAGTGGTTGCTGAGATTTTGACCTTTGAAGTTGAGCCTTTTTTCTAAATTTCACTTGTCTTATTTCACATTTTTATATTGCATATTTAGAGGATAAGGATTCTGAAACTCTTATATGATTATTATCTAGGAATATATTCATTGCTCAAGAATATCACTAAAGCTCAAAAAGATGAAGATTTTTGCTTATGGGACACTCTACCTTCCTTTAACTCTTTTCTTGCTCTTCAACTCAAAAAGCACTGTAATAAAGCATTTGAAAAAAATCATGAACTTGCAACCAAAGTTGGAATACCGAATTGGTGTGACTCGGAATGGGAAGATATCAGCCATGAATATCTTTTATTTTCTAATGTTATTATCACTCATTCTGGATTTTACAATAAAATTCACACCGATACCAAGGACACCAATTTTCTTACTTTTGGTATATTCTCATATATCAAACTGATTACTGGCCAACCAATACCATCTCCAGCTAAAATAAAATGACATGGTTATATTTTCCAGACCACCGGTGCATCATTGATTTTGGTTTGGGAAATGGTATCATTGAAACTATTTGGAATTCTTCTAAGGATAATCATCAGACGACCAAAGCTCCTCCTGGTTTGGAATCCTGTCAAGATTTAACACATTTTGGTTGCTCATTTCAAATCATTCATAAGTTGATTCAAAGAATCAATAAGGTAATGAAAGAAGGTAAATTTAATCAATTTAAAAAAACTTTATTTAGATCCAAAAAGTATGGGGATTAGAGTTGTCATTGTAAATTTTATATTTTTTCGTAAATTTTTAATAAATATTTTTTATGTATCAATTTCCTCAACTAAAGTAATGGGCCCATGACCTTGTGTTGTATAAATGGTAATCATGATAACATTTATTTGTTTCATGGGGTTCCTCTAGCCTATACCTGTGGAAAGTCCCAAACTTTTGTTTCTAGATTTGATCTGCATTTTGGCTTGAGGGATTGTCATTACTTTAAACTATGGAAATTGATATATATTAGATATTTATTTAATAATTTATGTAATTATATTAAATTTAGATGACTTCCACCACTTACTTCAATAAAATGCAGGGGGGGGTATTGCCAAATTTTCAAATCTGACATGTGAAATTGATGACTTAGAAAAATTTTGGTGATATCCACCCCTTGCTTCAATAAAATGCAGGGGAGAGTATTGCCAATTTTTTAAAACAGATATAGAATTTTTTTGACTTGTAAATATTTTGGTGAAAATTTTTGATGAGAATGTGAAAGTAATTGTTTCCACCTTGAGCAGGTTTCTGGCTCAAAGGAATAGCAGTACCATCAACAAAACCAATACATCCTGGGAAGCCCTCTGCTTGCATAAACTGAGATGATTCAAGTCACTCTTCTTTTGTTGGCCAGGTGAGAAGTTGAGATTACAAGGAGTTGATGGCAGTGATACATTGTTTGGTATAAGTGTTAACTGAACCATACCCTAAATCAAAGACATTTTCTAAACGTTTCAAAGTGGCTCCATTACCATTTGAACCCAAATGACATAGTGTGATGGCCAATTGAATTGAAGGATGTTGTTGTTCTTTTTGAGAATTATTGTGAAATATGGGATGATCCTGAATAAGCTCAAGCAATTTAAGGAAACATTCCTGAGAAGTCCTGAACAGCTGTCTAAAACTGGGTGTAGATAGTTTAAGAAGTGTTTGGATGGTGTACTTGGGGGTATGAAGTACTTGAGGCTTTCTGGGAAGAATGTAACTTTTTGTGGCCATTTTTGATAAAAAGACAAAGTCTTCTTCTAGATCAGAATCAGAATCGCAATCAGAGTCCAAGAGCAGTTCAAGAGCCATGAAAGTCATTGCTTTATGTAATTTATCACGATTTGAAAGTGAGGAAGGCATAACTCTTATATGATATGATATGAAGATGTAAGTGATGTACGATGTTTTGATTTATGAAGTGTTATGCTGCGGAGTGCTGCGTATGAATGGGATGATGCTGACAAATCAGTGAAATGGGACTTGATGGTGAAATCAGCACTTTTGGTTGAGAAAGTGCCGATTTGAGTGAAATAAGTGACTTATTTCATTTTGAAATCCACCAGTATTGGGGCTAGTGTGTTTTGGAAATCCGCACTTATTTAAGTGCGGATTTGCCAGAACTGACACCCCCTATTTTACCTTTTTATCCCTCATATTGATTTTGTATATCAATGTATTTTTTGTAAAACAAATCATTTTCATATTTTTTTACCTTTATTTAATAATATTATAAAAGGTGTAACATCACCCGGTATGCGTTGGGCACACGAGTTTTTGCTATACTTATAATATTAAAACACAATGGTGACAAAAAATCAATCAAATGATAAATATGAGTGAGGCACAAAGATCAAATACCAGTGGACATGTTTATAAGAAATACCAGATGAACTGAAGAAAAATTTCACCCTAGCTAACCTCCATCATAAAAGTGTCCAGCACAAGTTCAGCCGAACTTGTGCTGGACACTTTTGGTCACATGCTGTCAGCCAGGCTATTCCAGGAGTCCAGTAAATGATATATAAATTATAAAACCTTAAAGAGTGAGTAAGACTTGTATTTAATGAATATAACTTAATATTTTATTACATAATGAAATTATATAAGAATTTTATTATATACAAATGTTACATTAAATTTATTGGTTATATATATTTTTATATACAATTAAATTGAGCATAATATAATATATTCTACAAATAATGGCGCATTTTTATGTATTTAATAATTATAAATTTATATTTAATTAATTAAAAAAACATATATTATAATTACAAGTGTAAATTTGATTTATAATATATTTAAATTAATTACTTAAATTTATATATTAACTAATACCTCTCATATGATACTAAACAATTATTAAGGACGCTTCTTTTGACCCTTAATTGTGTTAGAAAAAACAAATAAATTAATTTGGACTAAATTGAGATTAATTGCTTGTTTTGTTGCGTCAAATTATTTTTTGTTTCACTTAAAATGTCCTCTAATCAGAATGTACCATCTGTTGGGAATTATATTTCTCATAGTTCCTATGTTTCCAATCTTGTTTAGTTATTTACTATTGTCACTTACTGATTTGGGGATTAATGGCGGGGAAATTGGATTCTTAATTGGGCTTTTAATTATTTGTTTCATGTTTTTCTCTATATTGTTATGTTTCATTTACTCTTTTGATATGTTTGTTTTATTCCTTTCTAATCATTGTATTTACTGATATAGTAGCGCTTCAGAGGACCCATTGCCTATAAAAGGGCCTTGGATAATCCCCTGTAGCCTTATCACTTATTATACACTCACCAAATTAAATACAATTTTTATATTACGTTTATATTCTTTTTTATTAGTAATAAAATTCTAATTAAAATTTTATATAACAATTTAAAGGTTGCCTTAAGTCTAATAGTAACTATATTGTTTGCCGCGCAGAACTCTTACTTAAATAATAATAATATTTATAAAACCAATTTGTTGTCTCTTCTCATCTCACTCATCGTTGCCTTCTCTCAATAAATTAAATAATTTTATTAAATTTTATTTCTTTTATTACCCATACTCCTTTCCTCCTTCTCCTCCTCTCATTTTCTTCCCTCTTTTCTTATCTCTTCTAGACGACTGACCGACAACTGAGGGCCTTTCCAAACGACGACGACGATCGAAGCCTGGCAACGAACGACAAAACGCACGGACCACCTAGCAAAACGAAACTTTTGCCACGACTGTGTTTCCAACTTGGGTTCGACATCTTAGGTTTATATAATATTAATTTTTATATTATTTTGAAGTGATTTTTCGATCACTATAGTAAGTTCACCTTTGCGCCTCTCACTCATATTACTATATTTTTATTGCAATAACAGTGATTGTGGCTTAATTGCTGATTCACTGAGTGTAAGTGTTCAATTTTTTAAAAATTTTTTTTCCTAGTTGACCATTATAGAGTGTTAAAATCCTCTTAGTCCTAGAAGAATTGACATTATTATTAATACAAATTGAATTATTAATTTAATTTTTTTTTTATTATTAATTATTGTTAATTTTGGTTGACTTAAAAGTACATTGTGCTTAGTCCCAATATATTGCCATATTTAATATTGGTAATTAATTGGTTGAATTAACTTACTTGTTATTCCCAATTTAAACTTGCAATCCATTTTTTTTAAAAAAATTAATTTTTTAATTATTACTTTATATTGAAAGTTATTTTTTCTATAATTTAATTAATTAAAAAATTTTTTTTTATTACTTGGAGCAATTATTGACTAACTTTGATTATTTTTTTATAAAGTACAAAGTAAAATATAAATCTTCCCACTAGTATGTCCAACAATTTTGCGGAAAAAATGGATAACATGCAAGTGGATGAGATAGAAATTGACTATGATGCTGACACGGTAAGTTCTTCTAAAGTTGGTCATAAAAAATCTTATGCTAACACAAAGAATTCACATACTGCAGGATGTGGAAATGACAGGAAATGCAAACAAACCAAACCCCCTTCCCCCAGTACCACAGAAGGAAGTAAAGCCTCTAGTGCCTCAAGAAGGTCTTCCAAAAGGCTTCAGAATAAAAAAGCTTCCTCTGCCACAACAAATCAGCAACCTATCCAGTCATATAAAAGAGTTGAAGACAGAAAATATGATGTACAAAGCAAAGGTAGACACATTGTGGGATCAGGTCCAAGAACTCAGGAACCAGATTCAGGCCCAGGCCCCTCCTCAATTGCCTCCCAATCAGCTTCAATTTCAGGCTCAACCTTCACAGCCACCCAGCTCAACCATCCAAAATCCAAATACTATGGAAGTAGAGCAATGGAAATGGGATTATCTAATGAGTCACTACCAACAGAATGTGCAACACCCTCCTCATCATCAGCCTGGCCCATCCAGAACACCCAATTTCCATCCACCTCCTCATCCCTACCAACAAAGCAGGAGAAAGAAGGCCCAAGCACAATCCCAAACCCAGTCCCAGGGGAAGTTTCCTCCTCTGCCATGGTAAGTAATTTGGTTGATAGTCACTTGGGTATGTTTTCTAATAAATCTTCTTCTGCAGGTAATATTATTGAACATGGTGAAAGAACAGTTAAACCTGTTAAAAGACAGCTTCCTGTAACTAGTAGCCCTATTGATGTAATTAGCAAATTGTCATTTGATGAACCTTTACATTTAACTTCTACATCCTTAATTAATCCTTCTCTTGCAATTAAAAATGATTCTGTTCCCCCTGAAATCTATAACTTAATTGAAAAAACTTCTGAGGAAATATTGAAAGATACCCTTGATTTTAATATTGTGAAAGACAAACATGTGAGAGATGTGTTAATCCATGAAAATGATAGATTAAATAATTTACACTTGCAATGTAAAGTGAGTTCTTCTGTACAAGATACAGCTTATTTAAAAATCAAAGAAACCTTAAATATTGTTCTTAGTCAACAAAAACAAATAAGAAGTGACCATAGAGCTATCTCAGATAGAAATATCAGTCTACATAGGACCTTGAGTGAATTGAAACCCCTTATTGAGGAAAATTATTCATTCAAAAATGAAATAAAATCTCTACAAAATGAGTTTAAGAAGCTAAAAAATGATTTCCATGCACTAAGTACCAAGCACTCAGTTTCTGAGGACAGAAATGTTCTATCTCTTGCAAAAGTAAATGACCAGATGTCTGAAATTCCAAGAATAAGAAACTATGTGTCTGACCTACAGGAAAAGTTCTCAACCTTAACCATCAATAATGAATTAAATGAGATTTCTGCAAATAAGCTGCATAAAAATAAAGGGAAAAAACCTGAACAAAGTTCATCCTTTCTTCCTCATATTTCAACCATTAAACAAACTGACAATGAGTCTGTAAAATCTTTTGCTACTAGCAAAAAATCTTGTGATGGTCATGCACCAGCTGTTTCTGTAAATAATGAAATTTCTGAACACCTGGCTAAACTTCAGGAATTATTAATAATGAATAATTCAAACCAAAAAGTGGACCATCCCAGTAGTCAGAAAAATTGGCCTAAGTTAGACCAATATCCTACCTTTGATGGTGATTCTTCCTCTGATTGGCAACACTTTATCCAGAGAATTGATAATTTAAAGAGATCTTATAAACTACCTGATGAGGAGATTGTTTCTAAGCTAATTTCTTTATTTTCCAATGTAGCCTTGATGTGGTATGAATCTGTCCTCTTAGATAACAATCATTATACATGGAATGATTGGAAATCCTTGATTGAGAATCAGTTTGGTGGTTCAAAATTCAGGTTAGCTCAGCAGAGACTGTATGAGAATACTAGATATGTATCCTCCTCTGTTGAAAAGCCCATTGTTTTTCTGATGAAAATAACTAAAATCCTTAGAGCAATTGATCCAAAGATGGATTATGATATTTGGAGAGATAAAATCTTGTATAAATTACCAAATTCTCTTAGGGATTTGATTGTTGCTAGAACTGAGCATGTAAGGGAAAATTCTTCTTTCATTAATATCTGTAATGAAGTACTACTCAACCATAGATATGAACCAAAGAATTACCTTAGCAAATCTTATAATGATCAGAATAAACCTTCTATAAAGCTCCCAGAAAAATCTGGTAAACCCTCTGCCCCAGTTGCACCTAAAAAATATGCAACAAATACTTGTTATAAATGTAACAAACCGTGGCAGAAGGGTCATGTTTGTGACAAGAAAATTCATCTTGTTGAACAAAATGAAGACACTGATGAAGTTGAACTTGATGTCAATAATTCTTCCAGTGACTGTGAAAGTAATATCTCCTATGACAATGAATCTGTTAAAGATGTTTTAATGTTGGAACATGATGTCCATTATTTAAATAATATATCTGAAGATTGTGTATTGAATTTATCTTCAGTAGAAAATGCTGAGATAATTAAAGATATTACTAACAATTCTATTCCTATATCCCCTTTAAAGGCACCTGTTATCATTAATGGTAAAAATGTTGATGTAGTTCTTGATTCTGGTGCTGGAGGAAGTGTAGTATCTGAAAAAGCTTTGGCTTCAGTGGATAAGGAATATTTAAGTAAATTATTGCCTATAACTTCTGAAAAATGGAGAGGGTATGGTTCTACCTTATTTCCTATTGGCAAATACAAAACCTCTGTATTCTTCAAATATAATGGTGGTTTTGTCAGAGCTATTTGTGAGTTTGTTGTCATGAAAAATGATAATTTGAGCAATTGGTTTATTATGGGAAATGATATTTTAACCATGTTTGGTGTGAAACTAGACCCAGCAAATAATTGCTTTACCTTAGGAATGAATGGGAAAAGAAAATTCAAAATTTCTTCTCCTAAACCTTCTGGGCATTTGTTGAAATCTTGTAACTCACTGACCCAATGTAAAGGTAGAACAACAACTGAAATGGATGATTTATTACATGAAATAAATACCGCTTCTTTTGGTGATCATTTGACTAATGAACAAAAGGATTCTATTGTTGCTTCTATTACCTCTTTCCCTATGGCTTTTGCTCATGGTTCTCATGTCTTGGGAATTGTTCAGGAAGAGATGAAAATTACCTTATCCTGTAATTTGAGTGATATTCCTCCTTCCCTTAAGAAAAAACCATATCCTGCTTCTCCATCAAAAAGAAAAGATATTGAAGATAATATTGAAACTTTATTGAAAATGAATATCATTGAGAAAGTGGATGTCACCCCCAAATATTGTGTCATCTCCCCAGTCTTGATTTCATTAGAAAAAGATAAAGCTAGATTATGTGGAGATTACAGAGCTTTAAATACTTATACTGTTGATGATATTTATCCTTTACCCAGAATTAATTCAATACATGCTACCTTGCAAGGTGCAAAATTTATTAGTTGTCTGGATGGTAATAAAGGTTATCATCAAGTTCCAGTTGAGAAAAATTCTCAAAATTTTTTGCTTATTGCTACTCATATGGGAATATATAAGTATGTTAGGATGCCATTTGGCCCTAAAAATGCTCCTTCAGTTTTCCAGAAAGTCATGGATAACACTTTCCATCAAGAAATTATTGAAGGTTGGCTCATGGTTTATATTGATGATATTATTGTTTTTTCTAAAACTTTTGATGAACATATGATTCACTTAAATAGAGTTTTCCAAAAAATAGATGAAATCAATATGACCTTATCTTTAAAAAAGTGTAAATTTGGTTTTCAATCTTTGAAAGTCCTTGGCCATGTTGTGTCAGGCTTACAAATTTGTGTAGACCATAATAAAGTTGCTGCCATTCAAAATGTGAAAGCACCAACTTCTGTAAGAGAAATCCAAAGTTTTTTAGGTATGTGTGGCTATTATAGACAATATATTAAAAATTATCAGGTCATAGCCTTGCCTCTTACAAAACTAACCAGAAAAGATGTTGCTTTTCTCTGGAATGATGACTGTCAGAAAGCTTTTAATACATTGAAAAATTGCTTAATGACAGCCCCTATATTGGCTCTCCCAGATTTTAACAAGCCATTTGTCCTTTATACAGATGCTAGCTTTATTGGTCTGGGTGCTGCTCTTCACCAAAAGCAAATTATTAATGATAAATCCTCAGAGGTTGTAATTTGTTATATTTCAAGAACCTTAAGAACTAGTGAATTGAAATATGGTGCCACTCAATTGGAGTGCTTAGCAGTTGTTTGGGCTCTTGAGAAACTTCATTACTACTTGGATGACCAAAAATTTGTGTTGGTAACTGACTGTAGTGCTGTGAAATCTCTCTTAAACCTCAAAACACCTAACAGACATATGTTCAGGTGGCAACTTGCTGTTCAGGAATACAGAGGAAGGATGACTATTATCCACAGAGCTGGAAATGTTCACTCTAATGTTGATATGCTCTCCAGATTGCCTCTGCCAAATAATGACTCCAATCCTGCTTATGTACCTGAGGATGACACTGTTCATATACATGGTATATTTATAGTTGATATGGAAGAAGAGTTATTACAGTTAATACTGGATTCATATGATAAAGATTCTGACTTAAAAAAATTAGTTACTATTTTGAATGATCCTAAGAATGCTTCAATTCAAGCATTAATAAAAACTCTTCCTGCAAAATACCAAAATGCTTTAAATAAAGGAAAGTTTTCTATTGAAGATGGTTATATATATTATAGAAGGAAGCTTACCAATGTAATTGTTATTCCTCCTTCAATGAAAGAAACTATCCTCAAACTTTGTCATGATGACATATTAGCTGGTCATTTTGATCTTGATAAAACATTGATTAGAATCAAAAACACTGCATGGTGGGCTAATATGTCTGAAGACACAAAATTATATGTTGAATCTTGTGATTCCTGCCAAAAATCTAAAAGGTTAACAGGTAAGAGAGCAGGGTTATTACAACATATTGAAGCACCTAGTGCTCCCTGGCAAATCATTAATATGGATTTTGTCACTGGTCTTCCTGTTGCAGGTAAAGACAGCTTTAACTCTTGTTGGGTAATAGTTGATAGATTCACAAAAATGTGCAAATTTATTCCAACCCACAAAGATGTATCCACCAAGGAATTAGCTTTCTTATGGTGGTCTTACATGTTTAATATTATTGGTTTTCCAAAAGCCATTATCTCTGATAGAGATCCAAAATTCACTTCTGAGTTTTGGACCTCTTTTATGGATATTTGTGGCTGTGAGTTAAAATTGTCTACAGCTCATCATCCTCAGACTGATGGTCTAGCTGAGAGAATGATTCAAACTCTGGAAGATATGATTAGAAGGTATTGTGCCTTTGGTTTAGAATATAAAGATAATGACAGATTTACTCATGATTGGGTCACTCTTTTGCCTGGTCTTGAATTTGCATATAATAGCACTGTTCATTCTGTCACTGAGAAAAAGCCTTTTGAGCTTTGGTTAGGTTATGTCCCAAACACTCCTGCTCAAATTCTCAATAATAAATTACCTAAGTTGGAACTACACCCTGGTGTAAAATCTTTTATGCAAATGCAACAGCTATGCAGAAAACATGCTCAGAGTTGTATTGATAAAGCATTTGAATATGAAAAGAAAAGATGGGATAAATCCCATAAAGAATACACATTTAACAAGGGTGATGAAGTGTTGATCTCTACTGTCCATTTCAATTTACAAGGTAACCACAAATTAAAAGATCCTTTTGTAGGACCATTTGTTGTTAAAAGAATGGTTGGTGATAATGCAGTAGAAGTTGTATTGTATTCTCCATATGATAGGAAACATCCTGTCTTTCCCATTTCTTTGCTTAAACCTTATACTTCCAACAGTGACTTATTTCCAAAAAGAAGAGGAAGACCTAAGAAGAACCCTCAGGAAGTCACAGAAACAGCAGAAATTGATAAAATTCTCAATGATAGAATTATCACTTCTGAAAGAGGTACTGAATATTTATTGAGATATAAGAACAAATCATCTGAACATGATGCATGGATACCTGGCAAAGAAATTTCAAATCTGCCTGCTCTGTTGAAAAAATACAAAAAGAAAAAATCTTAGCATTTTTTTTATTGTTTTTTTTTAGAGTGAGGGAGTGTCAGCCAGGCTATTCCAGGAGTCCAGTAAATGATATATAAATTATAAAACCTTAAAGAGTGAGTAAGACTTGTATTTAATGAATATAACTTAATATTTTATTACATAATGAAATTATATAAGAATTTTATTATATACAAATGTTACATTAAATTTATTGGTTATATATATTTTTATATACAATTAAATTGAGCATAATATAATATATTCTACAAATAATGGCGCATTTTTATGTATTTAATAATTATAAATTTATATTTAATTAATTAAAAAAACATATATTATAATTACAAGTGTAAATTTGATTTATAATATATTTAAATTAATTACTTAAATTTATATATTAACTAATACCTCTCATATGATACTAAACAATTATTAAGGACGCTTCTTTTGACCCTTAATTGTGTTAGAAAAAACAAATAAATTAATTTGGACTAAATTGAGATTAATTGCTTGTTTTGTTGCGTCAAATTATTTTTTGTTTCACTTAAAATGTCCTCTAATCAGAATGTACCATCTGTTGGGAATTATATTTCTCATAGTTCCTATGTTTCCAATCTTGTTTAGTTATTTACTATTGTCACTTACTGATTTGGGGATTAATGGCGGGGAAATTGGATTCTTAATTGGGCTTTTAATTATTTGTTTCATGTTTTTCTCTATATTGTTATGTTTCATTTACTCTTTTGATATGTTTGTTTTATTCCTTTCTAATCATTGTATTTACTGATATAGTAGCGCTTCAGAGGACCCATTGCCTATAAAAGGGCCTTGGATAATCCCCTGTAGCCTTATCACTTATTATACACTCACCAAATTAAATACAATTTTTATATTACGTTTATATTCTTTTTTATTAGTAATAAAATTCTAATTAAAATTTTATATAACAATTTAAAGGTTGCCTTAAGTCTAATAGTAACTATATTGTTTGCCGCGCAGAACTCTTACTTAAATAATAATAATATTTATAAAACCAATTTGTTGTCTCTTCTCATCTCACTCATCGTTGCCTTCTCTCAATAAATTAAATAATTTTATTAAATTTTATTTCTTTTATTACCCATACTCCTTTCCTCCTTCTCCTCCTCTCATTTTCTTCCCTCTTTTCTTATCTCTTCTAGACGACTGACCGACACATGCAGTCTGATGTGATCAATTCTCTCTATTGCAATGAAAATGAATTTTTCTTCAATAATTGCACTAGAAGTTGTTTGATATGGCAAAATTGTCATCCTGAAGTTTTGGTAAAGCTCCAGTGGATTTATTTTTATTTTTACAAAAAAGAAATTATAGTCCAAGTTTAGTGCCACTGGTGGGCGTTCACCCCATCATGTCTACTTGCTCTTGATGGGAGGAATTTCACTTTAATTTTTTATTTCATATTTGATCCCTTTAATTTTACCTTTTTATCCCTCATATTGCTTTTGGATATCAATTTATTTTTTGTAAAACAAATCATTTTCATATTTTTTTACCTTTATTTAATAATATTATAAAAGGTGTAACATCACCCAGTATGTGTTGGGCACACGAGTTTTTGCTATACTTATAATATTAATAACATAATGGTGACAAAAATCAATCAAATGATAAATATGAGTGAGGCACAAAGGTCAAATACCAATTAATCAATAGTTCTTTTTAATATTATAAATTTTTTGATTAAATAAAATGGTAATAATGAATTATATTTTTCATCCACAATTCCACTCTAATGATTCCCACTGCACAAAAAGGGTTCACTTGGTCCTTTCTTTACTGCTTGTGCATATATTTTATTGCCCACAGTACTACAATTTTTTGTAGTGATTATCCCACATCTGATTCAGGAATATTTTTAAACAATATAAGTTTTTTTTACAAAAGACCTTATCATATCCAATATCCCACAAAAAATACAACCTGTTTTTGTATTAAAGCCCGTTAATTATTAAGAAATTGTTAAAATAATTAGATTAGACCCTGGCACAGCTAGATCCATACCAACCGACCTAAAGTCTTTTCAATATTGAAAACAATTAAATAAAATTATGATATCATACTAAATTATGGGCACCAACCATAATTCAGCACTTCTCATTTGCTCTGCTACAAAATGAGTGCATGTAGCATTTTTCTAACGTTGGACTGTTTTTCTTCCTTCCCTCACACCTTTAGTCCAGAATGAAAATTTAGTATGAGTTTTGGTCAAAATGGTTTGCCAGTGTTATCTGTATGCAATATGAATTCATATTGCATATTTCTATTTATGCATAAAATATACTCGTTAAGCATCATTTTTTTGCATTTTTCAATCATTATGCATATTTATGCATATTCATTATACAGATTTATATGCATATTAATATATTTTATTCATATACATATATGCACCTTTTTTTTGCATATTCAATATGCATATTTTTAATGCATATTCAATATGCATATTTTTATGCATATTTTTACGCATATTCCATATGCATATTTTTTATGCATAATCACTATGCATATTTTTTATGCATATTTTTATGCATATTTTTTATGCATATTTATTCTTCATAGTCATTATGCATACACTTTGGATAGGCATTTCACATCAATTTTTAGCATGCAATAAGTATCCACCATGCAAATTCAAATGCATATGCATCTATATCATACATGCAACATATATTCAAGTTTAATATTTGAATATTAAGGTATGCTAAGTGATGTTGTTCAACCTTTTGCCAAACCTGAGATTAACTGATGTTCAATGTGGTTCTTAAGCTCTGCTCAAGGAGGGATTATTCTGGATTCAATCTGTGACAGTTTATTTTTTCAATGTTTTTTCATCAGATTTAAAAACATCTTTCTGACAGTTTCAGGATGGTTTCCCAACAGTTTCCTGACAAATTCCTGATAGTTTCAAATAGAGGGAACTGCTAGCAGTTCACCCCCAGATTTCCCGTGGTGAATACTATTGATATTGATAATAATGATTTATCTACAGTTGAGGATGCTGAGATCATAAGGAACATTGAGGATAGCTCAATTGTAATTGCCCCTCTCAAAGCACCAGTCTTGATCAATGGAACCAGCATGGAAGTTGTTCTGGATTCTGGAGCTGGAGGAAGTGTAGTATCTGAAAAAGCACTTGCTTCAGTGGATCAAGACTATAAATCAAAACTAATGCCTATCACTTCAGAAAATTGGAGAGGTTATGGCTCTGTTTTGTCCCCCATTGGTAAATACAAGGCCATAGTATTTTTTAAATATAACCATGGATTTGTAAGAGCTATTTGTGATTTTGTTGTCATAAAAAATGATAATTTAAGCAGTTGGCTTATCATAGGAAATGACATTTTTACCAAATATGGCATAAAATTAGATCCTTCAAACCAATGCTTCACAATGGGGATAAATGGGAAGAGAAAATTTAAGTTTTCCTCCCCCAAAAAATTATTAAAACCAGAATTGAACACATGTAATTCTGTGGTTCAATATAAAGGAAGATCTACAAAAGAAATGGATGCCCTTATGTCTGAAGTTGACAATGCCTCTTTTGGAGAACAACTTTCTGGTGAGGATAAAGATTCCATCATTAACTTGATAAAGTCTTTTCCTATGGCCTTTTCTCATGGGTCACATGAACTAGGATTAGTTAAAGAAGAAATGAAACTCTCATTGTATTGTCCATTAACTGATATACCACCTAGTTTAAAGAAGAAGCCTTATCCTGCTTCTCCCACAAAGAGAAAAGATATTGAAGACAATATCTCTACCCTTTTAAAAATGAATATTATTGAAAAGGTAGTTGAAACACCTAAATATTGTGTTATCTCACCTGTCCTAATTTCTTATGAGAAAGATAAATCCAGGTTATGTGGTGATTATAGAGCACTAAATACTTATACTGTTGATGATATCTATCCTTTGCCTAGAATTAGCTCTATACATGCTACCTTACAGGGTGCTAAATATATCAGCTGTTTTGATGGTAATAAGGGATATCACCAGGTACCTGTTGAGAGAAATTCTCAGAATTTTCTGATGATTGCTACTCATATGGGTATTTATAAGTATGTTAGGATGCCATTTGGCCCTAAAAATGCCCCTTCAGTTTTTCAAAAAGTCATGGATAACACATTCCATAAGAGATAATTGAAGGATGGCTGATGGTTTATATTGATGATATCATTATATTCTCAAAAACATTTGAGGACCATCTCAACCACCTGTGTTAAGTGTTCCAAAAAATGGATGAGATAAATATGACACTTGCTTTGAAGAAATGTAAATTTGGTTTCCATTCTTTAAAAGTTCTTGGTCATGTTGTTTCAGGCTTACAGATATTTGTTGACCAGAACAAAGTGGCAGCCATACAACAGGTGAAGGCTCCTACAACAGTGAGAGAGCTCCAAAGTTTTTTGTGAATGTGTGGATACTATAGACAGTATATTAAAAATTACCAAGTCATAGCTTTACCCCTTACCCAATTAACTAGAAAGGATGTTGCTTTTGTCTGGAATAGTGAAAGACAAAGAGCCTTTGACACTATGAAACACTGTTTGATGTCAGCACCAATTCTTGCTTTACCTGACTTTAATCAACCATTTGTTTTGTACACTGATGCCAGTTTCATTGGTCTTGGTGCTTCCCTCCATCAAAAACAAGTGATAAATGATAAAGTTTCAGAAGTAGTAATTTGCTATATTTCAAGAACCTTGAGAAATAGTGAATTGAAATATGGTGCTACTCAATTAGAGTGTTTAGCTGTAGTATGGGCTCTAGAAAAGCTTCATTATTACCTAGATGACCAGAAATTTGAACTTGTCACTGACTGCAGTGCAGTTAAATCCCTTTTAAACTTGAAAACACCTAACAGACATATGTTCAGATTGCAGCTGGCTGTTCAAGAGTACAGAGGGAGAATGACAATTATTCATAGGGCTGGTATTGTTCACTCAAATGTGGATATGTTATCAAGGTTACCTTTACCAAATGATGACTCTAATCCTGCTTATGATCCTGAGGATGAAATTATTCATATTCATGGGATATATGTGGTTGATATGGAGGAAGAGCTATTACAGCTTATTCTGGATTCATATGATAAGGACACTGACTTGAAAAAGTTATGCACCATATTAAATGATCCAAAAAATGCTTCAATACAAGCATTAATTAAAACCCTTCCAACAAAGTACCAGAAGGCTTTGGAGAAAGGTAAATTTTGAATTGATGAAGGATATCTATATTATAGAAGAAATTTGAGTAATGCCATTGTTATTCCTCCTTCTATGAAAGAAATCATCTTGAAAATTTGTCATGATGACATATTAGCTGGACATTTTGATCTTGAAAAAACAATGATCAGAATTAAAAACACTGCTTGGTGGGTTAATATGTCTGAAGACACAAAATTATATGTTGAGTCTTGTGATTCTTGCCAAAAATCAAAAAGATTATCTGGTAAAAGAGCAGGATTAATGCAACATATTGAACCTCCTGATGCACCATGGCAGATAATAAACATGGATTTTGTTACAGGATTACCTATTGCTGGAAAAGACAGTTATAACTCTTGCTGGGTTATTGTGGACAGATTCACTAAAATGTGTAAATTTATCCCTACCCACAAGGATGTTTCAACTAAAGAATTAGCTTTCTTATGGTGGTCTCATATTTTTGATACTGCTGGTTTTCGTAAAGCCATAATCTCTGACAGAGACCCTAAATTTACTTCTTAATTTTGGATGTCTCTGATGGATGTTTGTGGTTGTGATCTGAAACTATCTACTGCCCATCACCCTCAGACTGATGGATTAGCTGAAAGAATGATTCAGACTCTAGAGGACATGATAAGAAGGTACTGTGCCTTTGGCCTTGAGTATAAAGATAATGACAGATTCACTCATGATTGGGTTGCCTTACTTCCTGGGTTAGAATTTGCCTATAACAGCACTGTTCATTCTGTTACTCAAAGAAAGCCTTTTGAGCTCTGGCTTGGATATGTTCCAAATACTCCTGCCCAAATTCTCAATAATAAAATATCTTAATTGGATTTACATCCTGGTGTAAAATATTTTCTTCAAATGCAACAACTTTGCAGAAATCATGCTAAAAAATGTGTTGAAAAATCATTTGAATATGAGAAGAAGAGATGGGACAAATCCCATAAAGAATACACTTTTAAAAAGGGTGATGAAGTGTTGATTTCTACAGTCCAATTCAATTTACAAGGAAATAACAAATTAAAAGACCCATTTGTTGGTCCATTTGTTGTCAGAAGAATGATTGGAGATAATGCAGTTGAGGTTATTTTGTATTCTCCATATGACAGAAAACATCCTGTTTTTCCAATATCTCTTCTGAAACCTTACACATTCAATAGTGATTTATTTCCAAAAAGGAGGGGAAGACCAAAGAAAACCCCAAATGGAATCACTGAAACAGCAAAAATTGAAAAAATTTTGAATGACAGAATAGTCACTGCTGAAAAAGGTACAGAATACTTATTGAGATTCAAGAATAAATCATCTGAATATGATTCTTGGATACCTGGGAAGGAGATATCTAATCTTCCTACTCTACTAAAAAAGTATAAAAATAAAAAATCATAGCATTTTTTTTATTGTTTTTTTATTTGGAGTTAGGGAGTGTCAGCCAGGCTACTAGACTTACCTGGTAAAATAATTGATTATTTTACTGAGGTGAAGCCACATCTTTTTTTAAAATTCTTATTAATAATTAATTATTTAATATTTACTTATATATTACTTACAACTAACTAAGCTAATTATATTAAGTAGTGTAAATAATTAATTTAGTAAGTGTCCCATACATTTTACTCACTAACACCATGCTCAATAATGCAGTTGATTGGGAATAAAAATTAATAATAAAATTATAATAAAAAACCTTAAAAATATTATATTACTTCATTGAGAGATCTGGATTTCCATGAAATCAATATAATTAACTCAAATGTGTTGTATTAATTGTGACAGTCCAAGGGAACTCATACTTTATTACCAATGAAAATGATGCCCTTGTTGATGTACCAATAAATTTATTATTATGTCATATATATACTCCTTCTTAGTTGGCTTCTTTCTCACATCCTTGCAGTAGATGGTGTAAATTCCGTGTCTTTATTTCCCTCATGTTTGCCCATAAAAGGCCCTCACTTTTGTACTTTTCAAAACATTCCATACTTACTTACTTTATTATAACTACATACAAAGAACTATTTATTATTATTGTTTTAGTATTTACATTAACACCGTGATTCTAAACCTTTAAATATAATAGTAATCTACCTCTTTACCTCTTGTTATTTGAGTAAATAGTCTTTAAAAGATAAGTAAAATACGTACCAAGTTTGAATCCTCTGAAACCCAGTGTTGCCGTCCTTGGACCTCCCTGGAAAATCTTCTAGACTTGAAGGACCACCTGACAGGGGATCAGCTCATTAATTGGCTGGGGGATACCAATTGTAACTATTTTTTATCTCATCTTATTATTATTATTCATTTCATTTTTTATTTTTCAGCTGTGATATGTTTGGTTAATTTTGTTTATTTATTTTCAAGTTTTTTTTTAGTATGTTAGTAGTTTAAAATAAAAATAAAAATAAAAATAAAAATAAAAATAAAAATAAAAATAAAAATAAAAATAAAAATAAAAATAAAAATAAAAATAAAAATAAAAATAAAAATAAAAATAAAAATAAAAATAAAAATAAAAATAAAAATAAAAATAAAAATAAAAATAAAAATAAAAATAAAAATAAAAATAAAAATAAAAATAAAATAAAATACAACTGAAAGTCAACATCCATCAGTCCAGGAACATGAATCACAGGTACAGCCATCCATCCTCATCCAGATCCACCATCTTTCTAACCATCACAACAATACCCTTTTCGTCTCATTTCTTGCAGTTGTTTTTCATCCTCCATCATGATTCCATGGCCACGCACTCTCTCTCCTCTTAAACATAAAATCACTCCTTCTCCTATCGCGACCTCTTCCGCTGTTACTCTTGATCATTGGAACTTGATCACTCTTCTTCGTTCTCCTGTCCTCTTTTCATCTTCTATTTCAACTCGTCCTCCAACTCATCATTTATATCCTTCCATTTCTATTTCTCCTCCCTCGTCTTCCTCTTTAACATCCCCACCTCCATCTTCATTTTCCCTCTCTATTGCTGCTCAACTCAACGCAATACTCCATTCACCTTCTCCTCAAGGTCTACTATCCCCCTTTCTCAACTTTCTCAATTATCATTCTATTGATCTTTCTCTCTCGCAAGCACATCAAATCTTAGATTGTTTCATTTGTATCCATGATTACCCTTCTGCTGCTCGATTCATTGACCGACAATCACATATTTTGGAACAAGATCTACCTCGATTAATCAAGCAATATGTTAAGGTTTTCAATGGTCTGAAGCAGATGGGAGTGGGCATGGGATTCATGAGAAGAAGTATGCGAAAGATGTTTGACAAATGCAGATTCTATCAATGTGAAATGTTGGTGGAAGTGTTTGTGGGTGCTCTCATTCAATGGCAACTAGTTGGTCGAGCAGTGGCGTACCTTTGCGTATTTGATATGGCTATTCTTCCTTTTCTCCAACAACTTCAGATCGACACGCATGATCTAATCCGAAAGAAAAAATTAGACAACATTTTAAAGCTGATAAGCAAAAGTAGTCTCCCACAAAAAGTTCTTGAACGCAACTTAAAAAGTTACTCGCTTTTGATGGAAGCTAGTGTCCGACTAGGCTTGGGTCGGTCAATGCTAGATTGGCTCAAGAATGATGATCAGTTTTGGAAACTCTTGATGTTGGATGGCAAACATGCGGAAGACTACCAAGATGAACTTGTTCGTTGGTTGATAGAAATTGTTTGGGAAAAAAATAAGAATGCTGACGAATGTAAGGAGTTGGTTAAGGTGTGTAAACCTGATCACTTAGGTAGGCTCACCGTGAAAGCAATATGTCAAGTGGTTTATAAATCAAGAGGACTAGATGGGTTAATCTCATTTCTTGACTCTACTGTTCCTACCGGTCGGATTCGTCACAAGGACAGTTTGGTTGGAGTTTGGATTGATACACTTTGTCAATCCTCACTTTTGACGCCATCTCAAATTGTTGATCAAGTAGACCAATGGCTAGAGTCAAAAGAAGATAGTGATTTGGCCTTGGGAGAAAGAGAAATTGAGCGGATTTTAGCCTTTTGTCGGGAATGGGCTGAACGTCAAGTAGGAATTAAAGTCCGTCACCTAATTAGCTCTAGGACTAATCAGCAACATGAACCACAAGATCATAGAGCTCAAGGAGATGAAAGTCGGTTGTCTGATGTGCTTGTTTTAGATCCAGATAATTCTAGATTCCAACTTGGACGTATTGAATGTTTAGTTCAAAAGATTTACACCAATCTGTCCCAAGGTCCCTCACCATCGATCATCAACCGACCATCTAGTAAAGTGATTTCAGAGTTAGTTAGACTTCGATCTCTATCAGGATATCCTTCAGCATCTATCCAACAGATGATTGATGACCATATCATTTGCCGGAGTCTCCCCGTTCACCAAACTCATCTGATTGGATTATTATGGGCCAAACTGGTTGAAGAAGATTACCAGGAATTGATCAAGTTGATGGTGAGCGGGATCAAGAAAAAGTATAAAGTTTTAATCAGTGGTTTGCTTGTTAGTTTAGTTCTAATGGGAATGGTTACTTTACGGCAATCTCATTTGGGATTCCAACTTTTTGAATGTCTTATTCCTGGATCATCTAAAGTCCAAGCCAACGAAAATCCACAAGAAACCGAAGAAAGTCTATGGAAAAAAAAACGTGGCCAAGTGGTTCTGAGGCCGGAAGATTACATGGTAGCTATCAAGACTGCAGCAAGTATCGGGAACTTTTTTAAAGTGAAAGAATTGTACGAAGAAATGGTTCAACGGTATGGTCATCAGGTGATGTGTCTAGAGATAGACTATATGGCGACGATTGTAGAATGTTTAATGCGATTAAATGAGCCTATGTTGGCGCAGAATGCTGTAGTGGATGTTCTAGAACGGTTTCAAGATGGGAGTTGGTTGAAGGCAAGTCATACTGGCGATCATTGGTTGGGGTGTACATTAGACCATCTTCGACCCACCAGTGAACTAGTTAGATCTTTACCATCTGAACTCTCTAGCAAAAAGAGCAAGCTAATTCCTCAAGGCCAACTGACTAGTAATGCACCATCACCCACATCCCTTGACCACTCGCAAAAAATCTTAAGTTGGATTATTAGGTCATCCGGACAAAGAATGAAAAGAAAGATTGACAGATTGGATCGACTAAGGAAAATATACTTGGATTATCATGATAGTTCTGAAAGGGGAGATGATGAGGTAGGAAGTGATGGTGAAGGGATCAAGAAAAAGGTAGCGGAAGTAGAGGAAAGGCTGGGCACTTTGATGAAGGCGGTCGAGGTGAATGAACGAGCCAAAGAGATGACAGATGAGTGGGTGGAGAGGATGGTTAAGACCGCAGGAGATCAAGTAGATGATGGAGGAAGATTAGATGGAAGCACATGGGAAGTGAAGGTGAATGACTGGACCAAGTGGATGGTAGAGAGAGTGTGATGTAATAATAATAATAATAATAATAATAATAATAATAATAATAATAATAATAATAATAATAATAATAATAATAATAATAATAATAATAATAATAATAATAATAATAATAATAATAATAATAATAATAATAATAATAATAGTACCAACTCAAGTCAAGAGGAGTGAGATGATACTGCAGACTTCTGGATCCCATGACTTGTAGACACAGTGAAGAGAAACATTCTTTATGCAGCCAAATCAGGGGTGTTCCTGGGATGAGTATGGGGATTACTGCTAACACTTATTAGTTGATCACTATACATTACTAATCAATTTATTGACTACTAGCACTTTGCTTTGATCACTGTCATCATTTGGCCCCCCCCCATTCTCATCCCTTTTTCACTCACTAAAATCCATTTTTTCATCTCATTCCTTTTCTTTTTATCTTGCATTTCTCATTTTCATTGGCCATCTTCTTCCTTCCATCTTCTTCTTCTTCTTCTTCTTCTTCTTCTTCTTCCTCTTCCTCTTTCTCTTGCTTTTCTTCTCCTTGGATTAGACAATCACTATGGACGACCGAATTGCCTACCATCCAAAACGTATCACCCCTCCAGCTTCTCTCTATGTTCCATTCACCCAGGCTGAGCTACTCATCTACAAAACGAGATCTCTTAATCCTCTTCGATCACGTTTACCTCCTCAGACTTCATCTTCATCCCTTCTCCCGCAACCACAGCCACAACCACAACCACAACCACCATCTCATTCTCAATCACAAGCTGATGATTCTCGGACTCCATCTCCTCCCGTCTATACCACTCCTTCTCCTGTTCTAATTGGACCAACTCACGCGCTTCATGATCGTGGAACGTCAACAAAACGTGCTCTTGATGAGACTGATATCTTGGTTGCTGATCATTGTTTGTCTCTAATAACCTAAGTCACTTTTGACTTATCAACACTTCCTCATTCTTTCTATTTCTCTCGTTTTGGTTGATTTTCATCCTCTTGCTCACTTATTCGGTCAACTAACAGACAACGCCAGGCCAAATCAAGATGCTTTCACGCGTGCTGAGTCTCCAATCATTGCCCTTCGGAGATTCAACAATTGGATCAAATCAACCATCATCAATCGTTTCCTAGGTCAACCCCTCATTCCTTCACATCCTCATTCTCATCCTCAACATTATCGTCAGAATAATTCCAATTTTCGTGATCATCAACATGGTTTATCGGAATTAAAAATTTTAGATCTTGGATGTGGGAAAGGTGGTGATTTGATGAAATGGAGAAGAATTGGTGCAACGGAAATTGTGGGAATTGATATTGCTCAAGTTTCAATTCAGCAAGCTATTGAACGAATTAGTACGTTTACGAATAGGATGAAAGGCAAATTTATCGTGATGGACTGTTTTTCGGTTTAGATCCCCCCTTTTTTTTTCTTTCTTTTTTTGTAGGTGAAAGATAAGATGGGTGTTGTGTATTGACTAATCTTTTTTTCTTTTTTTTTTGATTGGGGATGTGTTTTCAGAATCTTATCGCATCTTATCTGAGTCCAGAAGATTTAAAGAAACCATTTGATGCAGTCTCACTCCAGTTCTGCATGCACTATGCCTTTAAGAGTCAAGAAAACGTACGAACGATGCTTGCAAATGCTTCCAATCATCTCGCTCGACATGGTGTCTTTCTAGGCACTATTCCCAATCCTGAGGTATTAATGTATAACATTGATTACTATTCTTCCCACCCCTCCCTATTCTTTCTTATTATATGACTGCGTATCATCTTGGATTTTTTTTTCTTCTTTTATTCAGCTTTATCCATCGCCAACACGCGTTTTTCTCATATCAACAGCTTTTTTTTTTTTTTTTTTTTTTTTTTTTTGGGTAGGAGTAAATTGCCACCGATCGAATCATGCAAACCAAATCAGCCGTTTTCGTATGGGAATTCGATTTATCGCGTCACGTTTGATGATCTATCAATTAGGCCAATCTATGGATTTAAATACCATTTTTATCTTCAAGATGCAGTAGAAAATGTACCAGAATATGTAGTATTTTGGGAACCTTTTGTGCAGTTTGTTTTATTATTTTATATTTTTGTTGCCTGAGGTATAGTAGATAATGATGATGAATCACCAAAGAACTGATTTTTCTTTTCTTTTCTTTCTATGTTTTGATGTAATGGCAATGGGTTTCAGGCTAGCTGCCTCATTTGGACTGCGATTAATTTATAAAGCAGGATTTCGGGAAATTTTTAATGAAGTTATTTCTTCAAGACAACGGAATGAGTTACTCCGGCGGATGGATGTGGTTGATGATTATGGTCGAAGTACAATGGATGCTGAACAATGGGAGGCTGCTGGCAAGTATCGCTTTATTTATTATACTTTGGTATATCTTTTGTGATATGTGATAGACTCTAACATGAAATTTGATTGTTGATTCCTTTGTGTGTTTGTGTGCATGATGGGTTGATGTGAATAACTGACATGATTGTATTTATATTTGTATTTATATTGGTGGGTATGGGTTGGTGAAAGTAGATTTCTACATGGCGTTTGCGTTTATGAAAATATGAAAGATATAATGAAGGACAAAGTGGACGAGTTGAGTTGAATGATGAGTTTTGAGTTGATGAGTTGAGTGAGAGCCAAAATGAGATGAAAAGAAAAGTCCACCAGATCACATTTTTTGCATGTTTCCTGCTGTTTGCCGCCACTTCTCCCTCCGCTCACTCTTCCGGCCATCCAAGCCTCCTTCCCCTCCTTCCCCTCCACCTCCCCTTCTTACCCAAGATAATCTCTTCCATCCACTCTCTCAGTCCCCGATACCTGAAATCCGTCAGAAAGCTCTTCGCATCAAGCAAACCGCTTATTGTCCCATCGAACCCTCTCTCCACGTTTCATTCGATTGTCCTCACTCTGGCTATCCTACCCATTCTTCCTATGAAGCTTGGAAAGTTGATCCTGATAAAGCTAGATATTATCCTCGTTTACGTGAAGCAAATGAAGATGAACACGATCTTCGTTCAGGTCGTCCGTTAATTGAATTTGATTTGCCAAAAGAACAACCTTATGAAGAAGCTATTTCTTTATCCAATTGGGATTTATTTTTGTATACTCGTGGTTTTTCATCTGTTGATTCGGATAGATCTCGTCGTCATGTATCTAAATTATTAACGTTTCCTATTTCTATTGGAGCTGCTCTTCATGAATTTTCTCCTTATTCACTACGTAACCAACGACTTTCACCTGAGGGATATCGTTCACTCACTGGTTGGTTGGATTAATTTGTATTTATATATCATGAGTTTATTTTTTGATGTTGCGTTATTTTATGGGTCATTAGCTCTTAGACAATCACTACATCCTCCACTAGGTGTCAATACTGCTCAACAATTAGGTAGAACTATTAATCCAATTAGAATCTTTGTCCTGGGAGCACGTGCGGAGTCTACTCTTCCTCCATCTGTATGGTCTCAACTTCCTTATTTATTTCCTTCTCCCGATGTATCATTTCAAATCTACTTGATTGGTCCTGAAGTTTCTATTCCTCAACTTCAACTCCCTTCACCTCCTCCCGGTACATCATCAACTTCACCTCCTCCTGTTAATCAATCTATGACTGCTCTCACAACTCCCCCAAGTCCTTACAAAGGTTATGAACAATCTAAATATGGTGTACCAGCATATACTCAAGCTATCTCTCCTACTTTATCTATTCATACTATACAAGCTCATTATCATCAAGTTCATGATACATTGGGTCCTTTTGACCCTTATAATGATGTTTATTTTACTTTTTCCCCAGGTTTTGGTTTCCCTACTTTACCTATTCCAGGTCAATCATTACCCGATCCAACTATTATTCAATTGGAAACTAATTGGAATCAAGATATTAAAATGATTTTAGAATCTAAATGTGTTTTATTTGTGACGGGGTTTAGTCCAGTTGATGTGGAAAGAGATGTTGAAGCTTTAGAGAAAGTTGAAGGAGTTAAAGGTGAATTTGATTGGATTTTACATCCCGGTGAAAATTCTTTTGCTAGCTTGAAATGGGAAGTAGCGGAATTTGATCCGGTCAGTGAGACATTTTTCTTTTACTTGATGCTTCATCACATTTTTTGATTTTCATTTATTTATTTATCTCAAAGATTCACCTCCTCTGCTTTTCTTTCCTTTGGATTTCAATAAACTGATTTTGTGATGTTTTTTTTTTTTTTTTTTTTTTTTTCTTTCGTGGATATCTCATCGTGATGATGATGACTACTATATATATATATATATATATA